>CAAAJI010000236.1:23503-37585 GCA_900642245.1 Fragilaria radians
TTGATGTAAAGCCTTCCTCTTCTACGATACGCGGTGTTAAGGTAACTGGCACCGAAAATCAGGGAGAAGTGAAGGCAAATGATGTCAACAACTTGAATTCGATTCGCATCGCAACATTTGGATCGTCAAGAAGTTGGGGTGCTGCTATAGAACATCCTGAACGTGATTCTTTTTCGGCATTATTAGGTGCTAAGAATCTTGCAATCCGTGCATCAGGACCTGAATTTCCTGCAGTCTGCACTTACTCTATGTTAGGTGAAGAAATTTACGATGTCTTCGTGATCGAATACATGCTTAACTTTGTTTCCCCTGCCCTCGATGTACTTGCCAAAAGATTGCGTAATCGTTTTCCCGACGCAACCATAATTTTTCTGAATATTTGGGCACCTCGTCAATACTCTCACACTCCCACACAGGAAACCCTGAATACCATGGCCTATAAAAAGTATCAATCTCTCTCCAACTTCACTGCACTTGATTATGTTAATCAGGTAATGGCAGAGACGAATGCTGAGGACTGGACTTTCAAGCCATACAATCCTAAGTTTATTGAAGACGTTGCAAACGAAGTGGGAGGATGGATCATTGACCTTCCAAAAGACAATGACCCTATTGTTTCACTTTCAAAAGTAGTTCCTCTCTATGTATACGATTTGACTCACTTTTCAGAGTTTGGCCATGCATGGGTTCGTGACAGAATCTTAGAAACTCTTTCAAAGGCGGGATCCAAACAAGTTGAAAAGGTTTTGCCCTGGGACTATACAGATCAATGCTCCTCTTGGTTTCAAACAGGTAAATCTGACTTGAGGCATAACATGCAAGTGACAGACTTCGGATCAGGCACCAAATTCGCATTACAAACTCGACCACCACCAGAGAAGAATTATATCGAAATTGAAAATGTATGGAACCGCACCGCGTTTTTGTATGTGTCCTTTATGAGTAATGGACCTGAACCTATTTATCCCGACGTTCTCATCTCAGTTGATCAAAACGGCAATCAAACGTCTGCCCAAGTAGCTCACCCTTATTTTGACATAACACCAATGGGCGGTACACTCCATGTCGTATTCCATTTGCTCGTAGGAACCATCAATCCAGGCATTTCCAACGTGACAATAGTTGAGCTAACAACTGGTCACAAAGAACACTTTCGACTAGTCGGAATCATGCTGTCACTTCTCTCGTTTGGGCACTCTATATTCGCAGCAATTTGAATCAATTCTAAGCTTTCAAATACAATTATACATGTGATCTTTTTCAGTTCTACGCTTCAACAATGAATTGCGAGTGTTTAGCTTGTTTAGATCTATTTAGGGTAGTGTTAAATAAGTACAATCGTAAATTCAATTTAACTTGTAGATCAAAGCGCGATTGAAGTTGGGCAACGATGTTAAAGATAGTATTGAGAAATGAAAATTAATGACCTAAATTTAGGATCAGTTTCGAATCTATTTTATGGAACATCGTATGAATCAATACGATTGGACGCCTCATACATCATCATTATTTGTTGTCGACGTTTACTCCTTCAGCGAGTTATTTAGGTAGTGTTTGCCGGTAGTATCTGTTTTCTTTACACTCCCTCTCACTCCTACATAATCGTGGGGAATTAGTTTACCGTCCAATGACAGTTTTTCGATGTCGTCTTGATGTGTCTTAATTGACTGCCTTAGTTAAGCAATCAGTCGGTAGGCCGTGTGTACTAATGTGATGCATAGTGATCTCATGTCTTTCAACATAGTCATGGAAATGGTACAGTCGCACATTTAGTTGCTTTGTTCGTGGTCGGTATTTACATACTGTTGCCTTTTCAATCGTGCCTGAGTTGTCCTCAAGCACATAATAGAGTACCTTTACTTGAAAGGTCTGTATAGGAAATTCATATTTCTTCATTTCTTTCAATAGCTCCATAATGGGTATTGCATCACGAAAAGCATAGCTTGATCCTGTATATTCGCTTTCCGTTGCTGATAATACAATCTCATTTTGTAACTGCGGCTTCCGTAGTAATGGACAACCGGCATAATTAATGATGTAACCGTGCCTTGAGCGTGCGGTATCTTTGTCTGTCATTGCTTCCACTGACCACAAAAAGTTGCATCCACAAAGACCTTTAAATCCTTTCCTATGACTGGGCAATATATTGTTCTTTTGTTAAAGGTGTGCTTAAGGTAACGTCCTATCCATTGTTCTAATTCACCATGCTCGCGTTTTGGATTTGAAACAAATCGTGCACTTTAAGCAATATCGCTGTGCTTAACTTTTTCTAGACACTTCAGTTTTCCTATCACTGAGCGGTAATCAAAAGATCCATCAAAATTTTGAGAATTTGTATCAGTTTTAATGACGCAGCAGGTGCGGTGAGTGTCTTCACGGAATCGTTATTCAGGCAAAGGCCATTGAGGATTTGGTCAATAAAGTTTGGTTAGGATATGTGATTAGTACCATCATTTTCCGCTCAGCACTCACACCAAGAAAGTCAGCTAGATCTCCCTCAACAATGATTTCCAGTTTGCCTTTTCTTTCAGTTCCTTGATAATAGCATCAATTTCGATGTTATTTGGTCCTGTCAATAGACCATCATCTGTATAGAGGACGTACATTTTTGTTCCCCTATAGAATACGCACTCGTCAACTGTAGATTGAACTAAGTTGATTACATTGACCAATTTGTTGGCTAAGTGCTTATTCCATATTTGTCCGGCTTGTTTCTACCCATAAATATGTCTACGTATTTGCAGGACATATTCTTTGTGTCTGATCCATCCTCCAGGATCGGTATCTTCATATATAGGGTCTTTTCAACTGGCGCTTTTGCAAACGCTTGCATGTAATCAATCTCTTTGGTGTGCTAGTTATGAACAGCAGTTAGAGTTAATAACATACGCACCGATTTCCGGTTAGTAGGGTTCATTGTAATGAATTCCTTTCCTTATTCTTAATCCATTGATGTTTAGTCTAGCCTTGTACTTTTTAATAGTACTTGTTTTGATGTCACGCTTACACCTCATTTGCCAGGCAGCTGGTGGTATGATATGCCCATCAGGTACATGGGATTTGTGGATGACAGTGAATTTACCATTGTTGTATTGGTCCTCCACTTCTCACATCATGCTTTCCAGAAACATTTGACTATCTTTTTCTTTCATAGCTTCATGCTATTATAGCTTATCTGTGTCCGATACTGCGTTGTAGGCTAGCAGTGGATCATCTTAGTCAAGTCTGTTATTCAGAGATGTTGGTAGCTAGCTCACTCTCAACTGTAGGTGTAGATACGGTACTTATTTTGGTTACCTTTGCCTCAATCAGTCATGTGACAGGCTTGTTCTTACGACCTGACCTTGTTAAGGTCACCTCCTTCCATGGTGCTCCCATTTTTACCATGAGGAATTTGTTCATTTTTGTTTGCTGTAGCTGGATCACAAGCCTGTTGTGGTTCTGGAATTCCTGCCTGCTTGTCACTTTATGACAACTCATTTAGCTTCCCTTTGTGGTTGAATTTCGATTCTTCATCAACCTAAGGCTTTGAAAACTTTAAATTCTATCCTATATGCCTGGCCACATCCAACTGGATTTTTTTTCCCTCTGAGTTACAAATCCAGCTTTTAGCTGCCATAAAGACTTTACCGTGATGTCTTTAACGGTATCGAAAGCTGGGTCAAAGGTGACAAGCGATTGAGGACTTACCCGTCCCGTTTCTCTGTCTAAAATCAACGCTACATGTCCAGCATGATGAGGAGATTTTAATGGGGAAATCCCTGCTTTTGCTCCTTGCTTTCATATGTGGAATGGCCTATTTGCTTGCAAATCATCATTGAGCACATACACAAGACAACCAAACGGTTTCCAGCGCTTTGGATTGTCAACAACTTTTGCATTTGTGAATGTCTCAATTGGATTGTGCTTGTTTGCCATTGCCATGTTTGGTGTATTGTTGATAGCATCACTTGCCATTAGGATAGCATAAGGCCATAGATTTGTAGTTATACTGTCTAGCCATCGGTTAGTTGCGTTTATCAAAATTGTTCTAGCCATCTCTTATAGAGTTCCAATACTCCGCTCAGCAATACCATTTTGGTGGTGTGCATTCACTCCTGTAAACATCAGTCCTTGGCCGTTATCCTTATACACTTGTCCCCAAAGCATAGCTTTGAATATGCCGCTATCCACCTGGAATTTTTCTACTTTAACTCCAGAGAAAAGAGCATGTGCTTCAAAGGCCTTCTTCCCTTCCACAGTTTCATTGGCAGACGTTGTCTTCTGTAGGTAGACATAGCCATACCTCTTGGTTGTTAGTGACCTCTTATCTTTTCTATCAACCTGGTGTGGGTGATACCAGTTGATCAAACGCCACTACTTGGCCAGGTTTAGTTGGTTGATTGTTGGTTGAATTGTATGGTTTCACAGTTTCCCCCCTCCAAGGTCAACGTTTTCCTTTAGAATAAAGGCAAGCTGAACAGGTGGGTATTCTGCAAGTAGCTATCTGTTTAGGTAGCTGGCGTTCGCGAGCCATTTCTTGTATTCTGGGAAAGGGTATTTCACCATAGCAATGGTGAAACATTAGCAATTTTGCCATGTCATCTGCTGGTTGCCTGACTTCTTCATTGAGTAGAACATCAACATTTGTGGTAATCCCTCCCTCTAAGCTTGGAGCGTTTGGTCCATTGAGGTTGAAATCAGCTGGAACCATATTTTTCCGATGTTCACAGATAGAATGTGTAAGTCCAGAAAGTTGGAAGTAGATTTGAACTTTATGATAGAATCATTTGGGTCATATTCTTCCATATCTTGTTTTTGTCTTTGGCGTGTAGAGCACCATATTTGTCTCTGTGTACCAACTTGTAATATTCAATGAACATAATGAAAAGTTGGAAGTTTGATGGCAACTGTATTGTTTTTCTCATTTGCATCCATCTTTAGCAATGCAAATCTGATTTTGTAATGTGTACATGCAAGATGTAATGCAATTTCAAGCGTCACAGTGGGTTAGTCATAGGTAATTAGGTAAATTTGGTTGCTACTAACTTTGCCATAGACCACCCTAGTAGTCATTTGCTCATTGCATTGTTATCATACCCATGGGCTGTTTTTCAAGCTGAGCAGTGTATGCCTTAGCAACCTTCAACTTATTTTCAAACTTATGTTTTATCCGGCGCTTTTTTACTAGTTCTGCTGGAGCTGTTGGCGTGGACGTCTTTTTGATTTCCTCCAAAGATTTATCTCCTTTGTACTCCTTGGGGTTGTGTGCCCTCCATTCCTCACATTGGTCTCATGTGAGTTTACCGCACCCTTCATTCAATGCGGTTCTCAGTCTTTGGCGATCCCACATTCGGGATGAATTGGCTGCGGTTTGTTTTTCTTGCCTATGCCCATGTTCTCATTGCGCTTGTAGACGCGCTTCTTACCCTCGTATGAGCTCTTTTTGAGTGTTTTGAAGGTCTTATTGAAACGAGCCTCCAGGGCGATGATTTTCTCTTTGGCTGTTGGGGCATTCCAAGTGCCTTGCTCAATCATGGAGTCAAACAAATTTTTGGCTGCAAGCATCAACTCATCTGGTGAGATTGGAGTGCCCTCCTCCTTATCATCTTGTTTGCCTGTCAGCCATGCACGGAAGACTTCATCACATACTGCCCCATAACCTATGAAAAGATTGATGAGCTGATCAGATGTTGTTTGATTCCTGGCTGTCAAGGATTGAACCAGAATCTTGGCATCAGTGTTGAACTTTCCGATGTCAGAATTGATTGTAGACATATAATATCTAGATTTGATAATTCAGTTCTATTTTGGTGTGCTGTTGTATTGGTGTCAATGTGGCTTTTGCGGATGATCACCATAAGTATAGCAACCCCGCTACCTTTAAAGCTGCTGACTATCATATACTGATCAGACCAAATCATAACCTTCTGCTTGGCTTCTGCAGACAAAGATGTCATGAGGCATTTGTAGAGCATGCAATTATCTTATGCAGCCCGTTTCTCTTTATTGATATAAACCCTTTCTGACTCAACAATTTGCTCAAGAGTGAGGGTTCCGTAATTTGAGAGAAAATCTTCCTTGGGAGTATCTTCATCATCACGGTTGCCAATCTGCAGGATGGTCTTATTCCAGCCCCTTTCGTTAGCTCTATCCTGTACTTCCTTCAAGGATGGGATGAGTCCTTCAGGCTCACAGTCAAAGAGCTAATTTTTGGTATGTTCTGTCCTTGAGTAGTCAAGAGGATCGGTAAGGGCTTGTGCCAAAGCAAGGGCGAAGGGTTTTGGAGCCATTATCGGTAAGTTCTTGATGTTGTTCTTAGCTCAGAGGAAGCGTGTTAAATAAGTACAATTGTCAAGTTATTTTAACTTGTAGATCAACGAACGATTGAAGTTGGGCAAAGATGTTAACGAAAGTATTGTTAAATGAAAATTAATATCCTACATTTAGGATTCGTATCGAATCTATTTTTATGGATCATAGCTACTTGTTGTCGACTTTTACACCTTCCGCGAGTTATTTAGGTAATGTTTGCTGGAAGTATTTATTTTCTTTGCAGGGTAATTTGCTATCTTTGATGCTTTTCCTAATAAGCATGCATGACATTGTGGGCTAGGAGAATTAGATAGTCTGCAAGGTAAGCGTCTGGAGTTTTCCATGTGTTGTGAAATTAGAAAACCGCATATGAGCTAGTCATGCTAATTAGTCTCTGCACATTGATTCGTCTTCTGGTTCCTATGTCTCAAGGTTAAATCATCTTCAATCTCCGGCTCAATCGGCATTGGTTCTATGGCTGGGAGTAGGTTTTCAAGGCTGTCATGTGATTAAGGAATGATGGCTTGGAAAATCGTTCATGCTGTCAGACCATGCTTCAATGCTGGCTTATTTGTTACAATTTGTATATCGGGGTCCTGACCGAATGATTGGTCCATTGTTGTTTACAAGTGGTGTATTCCTGCTGTAGTTTCTATTGTAGTAGTTGCAGATCATTTGCTTGATTTAT
This sequence comes from Fragilaria radians, assembly GCA_900642245.1. Lineage (NCBI taxonomy): Eukaryota > Bacillariophyta > Fragilariophyceae > Fragilariales > Fragilariaceae > Fragilaria > Fragilaria radians. The sequence goes on from CAAAJI010000236.1 coordinate 30,486, forward strand.
GATGATAACACTGGTGACGGATAGACAACAGTGATTATGAAGGCGCATCCAGTTTGATTTGAGTGCACAGAAAAACAAGTATAGTGAGAAATAGTGCATCGTGCAAGGTAACGAAGCCTTTTTAGGATTTATTCATAAAAAAGTGTCAGATATGCAATCAGATGTTAGGTAATTAGTAAATTAGAGTGATCAATATCTTTTATGTTACTTTGAAACATATATATGAACAGTATACGTTCCAATATTTAGGGATAAGGTTAAGAAGGGAGTCCAAGGAATTGAATCTTCAAGATATGACTAATCTTTGGATTGCAGAAAATTCAAGATGAAAGCTTTCTTTGAGGTAACGTCAGAAAATCTTTTGTACATTCATATGTATCAATACTGTAGCTCATTTAAACAGAGATTCTAAAGGATTTTCCAAGATTTGATTTTTGCAACAAATTAGAGGCTCCCAATAAAGTTTTTAGAGTAGCTTAGTATATTTGAACCATTTTCACTAGATTACAAAAATATTACTAAATAATAAGAATAAGGAGAAATATTCATTGATCATTATAGTTACAACCTTGTCACCTCAAAGAGTTCTTTTTGACTCACACATCACTTTCCTCATAATTGACATTCAAACACCACTCATTAGACATGAACACAAAAGTAAATTGTATGTGCATTGGTATTTTCTACTTCTGTGTCATCGTTTTCATGGTTGTCATTCTTCCTCTTCACGGGCTGGGGAATCATTTATGACAGTAAGACTAGATTGGCAGGTAAAGTACATACATCCAGCGGGAAAATCATTGAGGAATACCAGCGGTGTCATTGGATAAGTCATTTCGTGAATGTATGGGATCCTAGGTATTCATGATTGATACCCTTGTTAGATGTCACTTCAGGTAGACATCCAATACGGGATAAATCTATAGTTTAATGTAAAAATTATTTATGAGGCATCTTCGTCCTCTTCTCCAAGGATTAAATTGTCGTCATGATCACCCTTATCGTCGCCCCCTTCCTCGTCCTGAGCATCGGGAGAGAAAGAGGAGGGATGGACGTTGTCGTCATTGTCATCCTCCAAACTTTCTCCTGTAATTGCCCTTATCTTACTTCTCATACCATCTCGTTCTACCTTACAGACAAGGCAATTAATATTGTCACCACGACATCTCCACATAACCATCATAAGTTTTTTGGATATATCATGTTCGTAACCCTCCAAAACTACCAGAAACGATCCGACCGATAATGCACGTACTTTCTCCTGGAGTGGAGATGACAAGGAGGAAATTGGAATCGTATTGAAGTTAGCTGTATTCGTCGTAGAGTGGCGGAAACATGTAATGAAATCCTTGATCGTTACGACGAATTTTCGATTAATCATATATGGCGAAAGAAAATGAATACCCTCTTGACCGACACGGTAATTTACATCACATTCATTGTTGTTCCGTTCAAAGCATTTGAGACCGGAATTGATGATGGTTATCCGATCTTGGATTCCAGCATCCATATATTTCTTAATTGCTTTACTAATAAAGGAAAATACCTTAGTGTCACCACTGCCTCGAGCCATAATTTGATCTTGAGGAAAGTCCTCCCTAAATCCATAATACGAAAGAAGGGGAATTAAGTTGGATTCCGTCACAGGGACAAAATTTTCATTTCCCAAATTTCCCCTAAGGGCTCCCCGAGCCGTCTTCCCCTTGACAATTTTACCCTCTGATGGCGCTGACATTGTAACCTTTGATGTTGTGGATACGATATCTCCTTCACCAGCGGTAATGTCTGTCATAGAAGTAGGATTGTTATCGCTATCTTTTGTCGTTGCGCTAGTTATAGAAGTGTTGGCATCATCCTTCGCAACAACAGCTCCGTTGTCATCCTTCTCTACGTCTACCTTGGCTTTTTTCTTGACGGGAGAAAAAGGTTGCTCCTTTCCTTCGGGATCTCCACCTGTATCCTTTCGTAATTCGGCAGCAAGCTTGGCCGATTTATCTCGGGCTCGCTGACTGAGGGGTTGTACCTTCCGAAACAATGCCACGAAGAATCCATTTGTATCCATATCGTGAGAAACAAGTCGTAGGCATTTGTGCAATTGCATGGTTCGTACTTCCTCGTCTGTTGGAGGGAAGGTGGATCGCCGTATCGTTCGTTGCCAATTCTCTTCGACGTCATCAAATGATTTGTACTCTGTAAATCCTTCGCTTTCACATCGAGCCTTTAATATACTTTCCTCCCAAGTCGGAGGTGGACCCAATGGTTGAGGTACTGCTTTAGGGGTCGTGGCTACTTGTTCCGAGGCGTCGACAGTTTCAGCTATGACACTATCAGTTTCCAATACTGCTGCTTCAGTTTCGTCAATGGCAAGGGTTTCTGCTTCAGTCACAAGAGATTCATCATTTTCGACAGGATTCTTCATTTCAAATTCACGTCGTCGAGCTTGCATTTTCGAATTCAGTTTGTTGGCTTCATTTTTTGCCTTTCGGTTTGATTTTTCCTCTCGCATAACCTTCCAATGAGACCAACCTGGTCGAGCCTTCAATCCTGGCAAATCGACACGACGGTCAATAAGCTCCAGGGCTCCATCGGTAGTTCTCAATAGTTCGGCCACGACAGCTTCATTTTCAATAGGGTTCATGGCACATGTCGAATAACATAGATAGCCCCCAACCTTGGTTAGGCGTGCACCATTCAAGGCAATCGCCAATTGCATCGGATGGAGAGATAGACTATTCAGGCAGGACCATGTTTTCCAAACTTGTGGATTCTTTCTCATGGTTCCATCTCCTGTACATGGGACATCGGCAAGGACACGATCAAACATCCCCTCGTAGGTGGGATCCTCCTTATGAAAATGTTTGAGAAGTGGAAAGAATTGTGCATCACAGCTTGTCACAAGCGCTGCAGGACTAGGAATACGCTTTAATTGATGAACCAACATATAGGCGCGTTTGGGATCAGCATCATTCGCCACGACGCAACCTACTGGTTCGAGGCAGCCCGGTGGGATTTCCGAAACAATTTCTAATATTTGAGATGTCTTGGATCCTGGAGCAGCACACATATCCTAAAATATCGAGACGATTTGTGAGATATACTTCCGTAACATCTGAGAATATCATGATACTATTTATGTTCAACGTACCAATACATGATGATGAGGCTTGATATCCATAACAATGGGAGGGATCATAGACACGGTTTCTTGACGTGTGACGAAACCAGCCTCTGTCTGTATCTTAAGCCACGTAAAGAGTTTGTTAAGCGATGGGTTCTTACGTATCGTATGTCGATCAATTGCCAATTGGTATGCATGAGGTACAAAAGGAATTCGTTTGGCAGGAGCCAAACGGATTTTATGAGAAGTTGCAGCCGTTATTGTCGTATCACCACCTGTCATGGTGGATGCTTCGATAAGCAAATCCATTTCCTGCCCAACCAATTCCTCCAACTCTTGTTCAAGACGTTGACGAACAATAGGATCTACATCTACTCCAATCCGAAAGGATGCTGGTAGAATTCGTTTAATTGTTGTCATCCATCGAATAGCCTCATCTGTCTTTTGTTCATCTGTATGACATGGCTGATAGGATCCTGTTTCATCACTCCAATACATATTGTGCAATCCCTGATAGGCATAATAGGCCTCCATCCGTCGATTGATTTGCCATGACAATGTATAATTTTGATCTCCTTCAGCACGATGATTGCCATCAAAGTAACGAGGATTTGGTCCCTTTCTTCGAATACCATTGTTACGCTTCTTTGCTCCTTTCTTCCATCGTTGACCCATGATTTATTTCACTTGGCAGAAATGAAAAAATCTGCCTGCAAATTGTAATTTATGTGGACCTCCGATCGATAAAAATTGAATGTGCAGCAGACAGACACCTACTTTTAAGCAAGTAGCCAGTGCAACATTGACTCTTACCTGCTGAAACACTAAGCATGTCTAATTGTCTTGCAACTAATATTTGGTAATTGTAAGAATATCAGGCAGATATATTAAATAGTTTTCATTACAGGTGCTTTCTCATGACCATGTATCAATAATTGAGAACCAGAATATGGATAGTGCATCAGAAATGTGGGGATTCTAGTAACCTTTCAAAAAAGGATTGAATATTGGAGTGAGTACAATTGTAATGTAGTATTTTTGGCCATGTATAAATGGCGTGATTATACATCATAAAATGTAACTCATTTTCTAATTCCAATCGTCAGTATCATGAGAATATATAAAAAACAATTTTCTCGTGATGGAGAACGACACTACCAACCAATCTAGCTGTAACCATGCTCATCAAACATTGCACCAAAGTCAATCCATTGACTCTCCTTTTGCCTGGATTCAAATACACAGCATTGGCGTCACAACGTGAACAAGAGAAAAAAAGAAATGATTCCATAGAAAAAAATTAGATTCGCAATGGATGTATCAATTAAGGGGACACTCTCTAGCGTTAACTAACATCCGACATTCTCCATCCTAGATTGACGAAGGAGTTGAACTGTTCGGAAACCAATAAAAAAGCATAAATACAACTAATACCATCCAGTAGTCTTGGCCTGAGGAAATAGAGCAAAAATCTCAATGTTAGTTCAAATCAGATCCCTTGTGTATTCTAAGTTTCAAGGAGTATTTCTGATCATGGATAGAGTGCTTAAGAAAATGATTCAGCCCTAAGCTAGAAAGCAGCCATACTATGGGGTCAGCATTCGGCAGCATGTATCTCTTCCCTTCAAAGTATTCTAGAGCCTACAGCAATACCCTCATCAGGAAAGTCTCGTCTGTGAGCTCCCTCATCATAAAATTCTAAGCTGAGGATACGTCCTTCTTTAAACACTTTTCGGAAAGCCACTGTGGAAGCATTGCAGAAAATTTGGAAGTATCTGATATACCTAGAGTCAAGAATGAGGAAATTATTGCGTTACTGAAAATGCCATAGCTTGTCAAGCCTATGAGAGTAGAAACAATTTATTGCAGAAAAGTAATTCTTGAAGTTTTATGTCTTAAAACCTTGGTTTTAGCTGATAAATGAGTTTCTTTTACTTTAGGAGCTGAGAATTATTATGATTAAAACAAAGAATTATTAAAGTACTTGAAACAATGGGGATACATGTCTAAGAATCATTTTTTCAACCATACTCAAACTATAAGCATATCTGGCTATTGCAGACTGTTTTCTCATCTATACTATTTGTTTCCAAAAATCTGAATCCCCTGTACTGGGTTGGATTTCCATGTGCAGAAGCAATAAACATCACTCAGTCCTCGTTGCTGCTAAACCATTCAGAATGTTTTCCATTTGCCTTTGACTGTTCACTTCTAATTTCTTAGATATCAGCATAATATCGCCATCATGTTGCCACAACACTACTTTCGATAAAGTATGACCACCACTTAGCATGATGGTCTCAGGGTTATAACACGTATATACCTTTGAAATCAAAGTATTGTTTATTTTGAGCTTTCATTGAAATACACTTTCGATTGCTATTCGTCAATTTTCCTTTCTACACAAAGATGCACTCTATATTTTGCAATTGGCCATTGCTGAAAAATTATTTGTTTCGCTGAACATTTCCCTTCATTACATATAATCTAGAAAAATTTGAGCGTCCCCCTAATGTTTTCAATGTTATCTGACTTCTACTTTCCATGGTATAAAGGTTGCGAAATTTTCTTTATCAAATAAGCTATAAGATTAGATATGACAATTACAACCCACTTTTATCTGTCTCGAATTAAGAGTACTTGGCTGGAAAGACTTGAGGAAATTTGTATACTTTTGTCTGTACCAACCAATACAGCTCAGTCTTCTGGTGAAGGAGGTCTGATTACCGGAGCAACTGTAGGTGGGGAGTTTAGGTTTCCCACGGTGAAGGCTAGGAAGTCAGCTCCACGACAAGAAGACCCATCAGGTGACGATTCTTGAACAACTGTATACATTGTGTAGAGTTTGGGAATCGAAAAATCAATATCAATACTCCTACCGGAAATAATAACAGTATCTCTCGGACCTACAGGAATACCAGAAACGTCAGTTGTGTAGTTTAGAAAATCATTCGGTGTGTCAAAGTTGGTGGTGCTCGATAATGTCGAAATTTTTGCACCAAGAAAAGCATCTGTGTTCGTGATAGAAATATTGAAGGATACAGGGAAAATACATGGTGATTCGGAGCAATTCAAATCTTCGATGACAATCGAGTCACAATCCTTGAAGCGTTCGCCATTTTGACTTTGCGGATTGATCGGTGGTATGCATTCAATATCTACTTGAGCGAAGCACATTGAATTAGGTATTTCTTCCGGACTTGGAACGGGTGAAGGACTTTCAATGGGTCTATTTGTGCGTTTTCCTTGGACCGTGCCTCCGTTTACACTTTTACCGAACTTCATAGGCATTCCTCTTTTTCCATGTTTTCCACCTTTTTCAACATTTCCGTTCATCCCCTTCACAATGCTTGCTTTTCGAAGCTGACGCCCTTCATGATGTTGGTGCGATATGACTGCAGAGGCTTGGACGATCGCAATTAATGCAAGGAAAGTAATGTGCAAGAAGAAGTTCATGAAATTCGTATTAAATGGTCTCACAAGTCAATGAAATTTTATTTTGTGAGGTTTGAATGGATAATTTTGAAATTGGAACGGCGAAGAAAATGCGTTGAATACCTGTTTCAGTCGTGATACCTCATGGGATTGATTCCCTCAATGATCTTACCCGTGAGTTTTTATGATCTTAATTTCAAGCAACTTTCTAGTATTAAAATATGGCATGGTATCCTTTCGATTTATAGGAATGAATTCTCGAAGATCAGGGACACAGCAAAACCCTTTTGATTTTGTTTAGTTCATGTGGAAATGTAGACTACATTTTCAGAGAAAAAAGTCACATACATGCCATGGTAGGACTCACATGCGAAACATTAAGAATGAATATTTATCATAAGTGCTGTAAAGTTTAAGAAGTGTGATGATGCTCGCAAGAATAAAGCACTTGAATTTCGATTAAGATAACCTCATTTGGTACACAAAAAGTCGATTTTTTTTCAAACAGAGTTGAGGTATAAAACACAACTCTGTCACTAGTAGAGGC
>CAAAJI010000236.1:75119-86111 GCA_900642245.1 Fragilaria radians
CTATCATCTCATCTAGAGCTTCGAGCAACTAGACATGCAGTCCGAATGAATGAAAACCATGAACGCGCCTGGTATGGAATAAGTGAGTGAATGCCCTCAACTTGTGTTTGGAACTATCATGATCAACTGAATAATCGATCTAATACTTGTCGCATCTTATGTAGTGTACATGGTACCTGAGAGCGCAATTATCCAGAAAGACCCCCCTCGAACATTGGCGCAAGTGAAAGCATCTTTGGCATTATCACTTTCATCTAATCTTGATGATCACAATGACGAAGATGCTAATTTCATATCTATCGGATGCGGATCAGTCCCGATCTATAGAGATGACTTTACACTATCTCGTCATCTGCCCCAAAGCGTTACTTCTCGACGGCGCCTCCAGCACGTCGGAGGTCCTGAGGATTGCAACAATTCGACGAACTTTTTCTGTTGGATGAGCTGCCTCGACATTCCGGATGTAGACAAAGCTGAATCCTATGAAAAGGCGGGTTACTCGTTATACTGTCTTGATCCCAGTGTCCTATCAGGTTCTTCTTTATCGCAAGCTGTTAGTGAGTGTCCTTATGGGGTACACAACGCCAAATGTTTGGGTAGTTGGCAGGTTACTGTACCTGGAATCCCATCGACAGCAGTGAAAGTGAATAGTAATCATACAAAGCAAGAGCCATTCTGTTACGGTGGCACGTCTATGTACATGGATGGATTTCATTGGAAAGATTCAGTTTGTATCATCTATCTATTTCCGTCTTGGATTTTGAATTCGCCGGGTAAATTTGCGGCGGCTGCTCTGGGATCCTTATTTGCTGGTGGCCTTCTTGAGTGGATCATAATGAGGCGCCGAATGGTACTTTCGCTGATGTCACCTGGTCGGTCACGACTTTTTGCGGCTGCAACCTACTATGGTGCGCAACTTAGTCTTGGATACCTTGCAATGTTGGTGGCAATGACATACTCCGGGCCTCTTTTTATTTGTATCATTCTCGGCATAGTAGGCGGTCATATTTTATTCAATGCAAAGGATTCATTGTTTCCGGTCAAGGCCTCTCCTCCCAAAAGTGATTCTGTTAGTTACAGTCCAGCGGTCGAAGATGGTAATTGCTATACACAATATCCTGAGCAGTCAACAGCAGAAAGGAAGGAAGAAATTCCCAAAGAAAGTGTTTCTAGCGAAGAAATTCCAGAAGGGTCGACACCCTGCTGTCAGTATTCCCTCTAGCGACATTCTTGTACATTTACAGGCGCTTTGCCTGACATGGAATAATCTATGGAATTCAATGAATTATTAACATGTTGCCAATAGATGTCAATCGGATGAAATCTAGCAATTATCCTTTAATCAATTATTGTTTATGATTTTACCTACTTGCATTACATTTGATTTCCTATTAATTGAATATGCAGGATTAATTGGTGTAAGAATACCTGGTCAGTGGTGAATTGTGTTATTGCTCAAATCTGCTTTCTTTATAGGCATTGCACATTTGCACCATTGACACATACACATATATATCATTGTATCGATGATATACTCTAATCCTTGTTGTTAGTGTCGTACAGGGATAGGTGTGTCATTTTGAAAGCGAGAAATTCCAATTTTTGTGTCTAAAGGATTAATCCTTCCAAAGGAAAACTAAGAATATCATAAAACGTAATGGTTGGAAAAATTAAAAGGTTTGTCATTTATTGGCACTAAATCTTAGTTTCAACATTACAATAATTTACAATGATGAATTGTTACTCGGAGTTAGATTTTTTTATCAGAAATTAGTCGAAAATGAGTTATCAAGTTTCAACGTGTTGATTATCATCTCATACAAGTTTGCATAAAATGGTATTTGTGCAACCTTTCTTGTATGAACTCATTCAATACTACTTTACATTTGTAAAGCATTAAAATGTATATCAATCTGAAACATGACTATGAGCATGCGCGCCAAATCCCCTTTCCGGATATATTCTTTTTTTGCATGAAAAAATCCCCATTCCGCTTGTTTCCGCAGGGTACTTTGTTATCTACCAAGAACGATGCCCGAAAGACTAAGATCTTGATACTTCTCAAGGAGTCTGCTGACAAGTCCGCAATGTACTGGGCATTGTTGAAAGGGTTCTATAATGCCTCTTCCCACTATATTGTAATACTAATATCATTTAGTATTATCCATACCATTGTTTTCCTTCCTGTTCACCTTTCTTCTCGAATTTCTCTAATCTTTCCTTGCCTTCCCAAATCCATACCCTATGCTCAACAAAAGTCAGATGGAAGAACTAAAGAGTTCATGGCAAACATCATTGCAGAAAGCTTTTTTTCTCAAGTGGATGATGAAGGAAACCGGTATGTACTATTTGATGATATCATAGATCATCGAAATACAGAAGGCTGCATTTCAGGGGACGACGGTTTCATCAAAATTATCACAAACCCCTTAAGGCATTCAATTGAATCCAAGAGAACTTCAAACTTAAGAATGATGAAGTCATGAAACCAGTTATGCATCTTGGAGCAATTTTATAAAAGGATGTATTCGCTTCAAAGGTTTATTCAATACTTTGTCGTATGATGCCATTTAATCTTCAGCTTATGCGATTTTTCTATCCAGCTTACAACTTGAGTTTATCCATCGGGAAAGTTTAGTGTCACTTAGACAGCAACTGAAGTCGTAGAGAGATATTTTACAGAAACTAGCATGTGCCCTTGCACAACTTACAATACAAAAACAAAGATACAAAAGGTAATTTCAAAACAGTGTGGCTCTCTAGTTTTAAAGTGAGATCTCATTTCGGTTATTAGATCCAATGAAAGCAATCACGTTGTATGAAAATAAGAGGGCATACAAATCTTCATTTGAATTTGAAAGGAATAGCATTAACAGAAACTAGTGCACTAACAGCTAAGACCATTGTTTAGAAGGGTGATAAGATGACAATTCCTATTGTCCTGACAGGCGCACCAGCAAGGCTAATTCACATTTTTTTGGAAAAAGACAGCCACGGGTGAGTTCTTTCATACCAAGCATATTACATTTACAATAACTTGAGTATCACAACGCTGAAAGCAAAAGCCTCCAAATGAGTACACCTATAATCACTTCCTGTTTGCAGTTACACTCATATTTCCTAATGATACGGCGTGCGTACAGGTTTCTATTGAGAGCTCAAATGTAAATGACAATTGCATCACTCAAGAAAAGTCAACTTGAGGCATTTAGGTTTGATGTAAGACAGTTTACTCTGGAAGTCAAGGCGTTAAAGCACTATGGATATCATGTATGAAACTATTGTTGAGTGAAAAAGAAGAGCTTCCAACATTATACTACTACATTTTCCTGTGCAGGAATTGGCTAATGTGAAGAAAAAATGTATTCACTTACTCAATACCTTAGAGTAGTTTCTCTTGATACCATGATAAAAGAGCGGTTTGGCTTGGTATTCAAACGTACATATAACTCAAGCTTCCAAATGAAAAGTAAAGTGTCACCTAATTTGCGATAATATTGCATATCCAATTGTGTTTTCATGCTGCACTGCAAGATTGCAATAACACATGCTGGATTTCGCCGGTACATTCTTGTTCCATTAGGTCAGGGAGAGTGTCTTAATAATTCGACAATTGCCACATACATGAGAATATTTGCTCGTCGTGTGTCTGTGATTCTGGGTAAAAAAGCCGAATTGCTACTTACCTATCAATGTGTCTGCCTCACAGGTGTTAAATTCGATAGTGGTCTCGGTTCGGCGACCAAAACTATTCCGATACCGGGACTCGAACCCGGGTATCCTGCGTGAAAGGCAAGTATGCTAACCACCTACATCATATCGGAGATAAAATACTGGTACTGTAATTTATATATAAACTCTTTTTTTTTCATTTTCAGTGATATTGTTATATTTATCCATAATCAACTTTCTGTCTATACTATCCTTATTCAGACCTTATTCAAATTAAATACTTTAGCGCAAAGTATCACAACTGATATTAGTGAATGGAAATTTCAACCCAGATGAAGTCACTGCAGATGTGAATAGCAACTCTCAAATCATTGTTTTACTATCCCATGCAATCAACAGGAGCAGAACCACCAGGAAGCTATAACTCTAGCAAAATACTTGTCATCACTATTATAAACCTGATAAAGTAGGTTTGAGCAGTGAATACAGTATATACCACACTCCCTATCAACAAGGCTAGGAATTGGTAACAATGATGGCCTGAATAAGGTTAAGTTTTGTTCCAAGCAATTACATCCAAAAACTAAGTTTCAGTGACAAGGCTTGAAAACAACGCAGCCAAATCATACTGAATGATAGCAGCATAGTCAGGGATCAGTCACATACTAGTATTATTTCTAACATTTAAGAATCAGTTTAACTTTCGGGTTTTTAGAGCTTCTTAATTCAATTAAAGAATTTTTAATTCTTGCAGTGAAACTCACGAATTTCAAAACGGTCCAAATTAAGAGTTGAGGAGTAAGATATCGCAGGGATTTCATAGACAATTAGACAAGATATTTTCTTCTCGTCGGAAAGCCCGCCCCCCCCCCCCATTGGATCTTTAGTTTTAACCCAATCGCAAAGAAAGAGCTGAAAAAAGTTCGTGGTATCCTGTTACTTCTACACTTTTTCACGAAATAAACATCAAAGACCACATAACCCAAAATGCGTCTTATCAAGAGCTTCGTCATCTACAGTGAGAATGGGCGTATCAGGATGTGAACGTCTTGCAGCGCTTCTGCAAGGTAGGAGCAGAAGGTGAAATATTGCCGCTACTTTAATTATGCTGCTTAGCGTCATATCTAAATGCTTTTTTCATCTACATGCATTTTAAGACAAGTGAATCCTGCAACCAAGGTGCTTTGTTCTGAAAGATGCTTTCTCATTTGTTTGTGTCCTTCCTATTGTTATATGAACTGAATGAAACATTATTTGCGCTAACAACCCTCATGTTAGACTTGGTCGTACAAAATTCTAGCTTGAAACATGCTAATCTATCATTGTAATGGATCATAGCCATTGATCACAGAAGATTTCTAGGAAAAAGGCATATATCATTATTTTCATCAATTTGTCCACACAAATGTATCTTCTTTGGAATCATAACGTAGACAAGCACTCTAGAAATCAAGGGCATCGATATCAATCTTGCTTAAGTTTCTTTTTCACTGTAAACACTTCTGACCGGATCGCAAAGACGTAATAAGTAATAACTTGGCTAGGTACAAATGAAAAATTTAGAAATGAATTTGTGCAAATTTTAATGACTATGCTAATTTGACTTACTCCTCAACTCTTAATTTGGACCGTTTTGAAATTCGTAAGTTTCACTGCAAGAATTAAAAATTCTTTAATTGAATTAAGAAGCTCTAAAAACCCGAAAGTTAAACTGATTCTTAAATGTTAGAAATAATACTAGTATGTGACTGATCCCTGACTATGCTGCTATCATTCAGTATGATTTGGCTGCGTGTTTTCAAGCCTTGTCACTGAAACTTAGTTTTTGGATGTAATTGCTTGGAACAAAACTTAACCTTATTCAGGCCATCATTGTTACCAATTCCTAGCCTTGTTGATAGGGAGTGTGGTATATACTGTATTCACTGCTCAAACCTACTTTATCAGGTTTATAATAGTGATGACAAGTATTTTGCTAGAGTTATAGCTTCCTGGTGGTTCTGCTCCTGTTGATTGCATGGGATAGTAAAACAATGATTTGAGAGTTGCTATTCACATCTGCAGTGACTTCATCTGGGTTGAAATTTCCATTCACTAATATCAGTTGTGATACTTTGCGCTAAAGTATTTAATTTGAATAAGGTCTGAATAAGGATAGTATAGACAGAAAGTTGATTATGGATAAATATAACAATATCACTGAAAATGAAAAAAAAAGAGTTTATATATAAATTACAGTACCAGTATTTTATCTCCGATATGATGTAGGTGGTTAGCATACTTGCCTTTCACGCAGGATACCCGGGTTCGAGTCCCGGTATCGGAATAGTTTTGGTCGCCGAACCGAGACCACTATCGAATTTAACACCTGTGAGGCAGACACATTGATAGGTAAGTAGCAATTCGGCTTTTTTACCCAGAATCACAGACACACGACGAGCAAATATTCTCATGTATGTGGCAATTGTCGAATTATTAAGACACTCTCCCTGACCTAATGGAACAAGAATGTACCGGCGAAATCCAGCATGTGTTATTGCAATCTTGCAGTGCAGCATGAAAACACAATGGATATGCAATATTATCGCAAATTAGGTGACACTTTACTTTTCATTTGGAAGCTTGAGTTATATGTACGTTTGAATACCAAGCCAAACCGCTCTTTTATCATGGTATCAAGAGAAACTACTCTAAGGTATTGAGTAAGTGAATACATTTTTTCTTCACATTAGCCAATTCCTGCACAGGAAAATGTAGTAGTATAATGTTGGAAGCTCTTCTGTTTTCACTCAACAATAGTTTCATACATGATATCCATAGTGCTTTAACGCCTTGACTTCCAGAGTAAACTGTCTTACATCAAACCTAAATGCCTCAAGTTGACTTTTCTTGAGTGATGCAATTGTCATTTACATTTGAGCTCTCAATAGAAACCTGTACGCACGCCGTATCATTAGGAAATATGAGTGTAACTGCAAACAGGAAGTGATTATAGGTGTACTCATTTGGAGGCTTTTGCTTTCAGCGTTGTGATACTCAAGTTATTGTAAATGTAATATGCTTGGTATGAAAGAACTCACCCGTGGCTGTCTTTTTCCAAAAAAATGTGAATTAGCCTTGCTGGTGCGCCTGTCAGGACAATAGGAATTGTCATCTTATCACCCTTCTAAACAATGGTCTTAGCTGTTAGTGCACTAGTTTCTGTTAATGCTATTCCTTTCAAATCCAAATGAAGATTTGGTTGCTCTCTTAGGTTTATACAACGTGATTGCTTTCATTGGATCTAATAACCGAAATGAGATCTCACTTTAAAACTAGAGAGCCACACTGTTTTGAAATTACCTTTTGTATCTTTGTTTTTGTATTGTAAGTTGTGCAAGGGCACATGCTAGTTTCTGTAAAATATCTCTCTACAACTTCAGTTGCTGTCTAAGTGACACTAAACTTTCCCGATGGATAAACTCAAGTTGTAGGCAGGATAGAAAAATCGCATAAGCTGAAGATTAAATGGCATCATACGACAAAGTATTGAAAAAACCTTTGAAGCGAATACATCCTTTATAAAACAGCAATATACTAAACTTCTAGCTGCGGAGAAATCAACTTGGTAGTTGGAAAATGTATGTCGTTAGATAAGCAAGTACCATAGCTAACAGTTCCGAAATATATGTAATACAGTGGTTTGTGCATTAGAATTGATCCGGTACAAAGTTTTAGTGAAGCACATTGACCGAGAGCGGGATCAGAAATGGCCTTTACATTAAAAACTATTCTAGTAAGTAGCCAAGAAGATGGCAGCAGCGTCCAAAACTGACACCACGAAATGTTTCCCATGGCATAAAAAGGCAGCAGTTGTTGGAATGATGTGTGAAACGGAAAGGAAAGCATGAATTGCATCACTTCCGCATAAGCAGGAGCGTGATTTTAAATGTAGTAAGAAAAGTACAAAAGTAAATTAGCAGTAGGAGAATCTCAAAGCAAAAAAATGATATAGTCCCTTTTTGAATAGATTTGATATTGACTTATCAAGGACATTGTTCAACTAATCTCTATAAACTGCTAGAAGTTTAGATGTTAAAGAATCAATTGATAACCATCAAATTGATATCCTTTCGTTTTCGGTAGAATCCGGTGTGCTGTGATCTTTATTTTAATAAATTGATAAGATTGTCATATATGCTGTTGAGTCACTTGATAGCGTAATTGAAGCATAATTGACTGATGTAGCTCATTCAGGTGCATCATTTGCGAACTGCATAGTAGAGTAAAATTGATTGCAGGTTTCTCAAATGTAAACAGCACAAAATGGGACGAGGTTGGTTTGATCTATAAGAATACAGATTTTTTTCCTTGCTTGATTTGTAATTGTCTACGTAAAGATGTTACGGGTTGGATGGTATAGCGCTATTGCGCGATGATATTGAAAAGTCATACGCGTTGAAAATGGTCATTATCGGAAGTTTGACTGGTGGAATCAGAAATGTGTTCACCGTCTTATCTATGCTAATGAATGAAGGCTTAGAGCCCAAGTTTAAGATCGTGTTTCTAGAGTACTTTCAAGAGTTTCAGAACAGTTAGTGATTTAAGTTGTGGCGTTTGTTCCTTACTTTTGATCACCAATGGATTAAGACACAATTGGGGCAAATTACTTTGTTTATATACCAAAATAAGTAAGGCAAAAACTTACTTTATTAATGGGTGTATTTACTAGTCTATTCAAAATACTGCTGTTGCCGGTGTAGCATTTATTGCAATGTATGTTGTTGACCAAAAATCTAACGAGCAATAAGCTCGTACTTGCGACCAAGGATCTTTGCTAATCACGGCTTTTTATTTGGTAAGAACTCTCGCAAAGTGTCTTCCTTGAACATGGGTGAAGATACTCTACAAAATCAGTCCGACGAAAAAACACACAAGTGGCTATAATGTTAACCGCCAGAGGGTTGCATTAGTTCTTTAAAGTATTTTCCTAGAACTTTGTTCCCATCATTTCCAATGCACTCTTTGGGTGTGGGTAACGACAAATCCATGGTATGAAATTCGTAATTTCAACTTTTTCTTTAACCAAGCTGTGACTGGATCACACATTGCAACGACTTTCATGGTAAGACCCTTTCTTCAATTGTGATTACTGTGCTGACCCTAAAAAGTCAACAGAGATACCTTGGTATTGAAGAGGAGTACTTTACCAACATATGTTTCATCTTCTAAGTGTTTAAGCAATGCACATGCTATTTTTAAATAATATGGCTTCACGTCCATCAATAGATTTAGTCTGAAACTCAGGATGACGTTACTTATACTGTATCCGCGTTTCATGATTTTGCGGATTTTCAGCAATAATTTGAGTAGTCATTGGATAGTCTAGTTTTTGTAGACTCTTATTATCCGCTTTTCTGTTATAACTCTGTTATTTATTTAGAGCTTCAAATATCTAGCCTGCTTAGTGCACCAACCTATTTCCATGGACGAACGTCGTTACAAATGATCGAGATTCATCCTGCCCTTCAACTTTTGATCGAAGCTCAAGATTATATTAAAGTAGTTGGCAATTAGAAAACAGTTAGTAATCAATCTTCATATCCAACCTTTCCTTTAAACTTGATGGTTCAACTTTTGAAATAGCATTGTGAGAAGAACTTCGTACTACGTACTTACTGGTTTACTTTTGGCATAGATCCTGGCCAGATGATGTACTGTTTATTGTTCATTTTCTGCTCCATATGTATACCTGAGTGACAGTGTGTTTGTGGTGCTCAGCAAATAAGTATGTGTTTATCAAAAGGATATTCATAATGTTTTTGTCCCCTTCACCTTTTCGATGCAACATCATCCACTAATTTAATGGGGATTCATTTATTACCGCTGCATTCTTTGTCTTTTCCTGCATTTTTTTCTTGATGATGTGTGCAAAGAGAGTTAGAATTATTGAAAAGTTACATCTTTTGATTCTATTGTGCAATCAGCAGCATTTGGGTAAATATTAAACTGTGCACAAAAGACCAGAAAGATAAAGCGTTTTTGAAATGCCTTCTACCATTGATTTGTCCATTTACGTCTACAACATACAAGATACTGCTACTTTGCCCGTTGTACCGTATTACTCCAAAACATCATTGTACTTGCAGAGGACTAACAACTTCATGATTTCATCCATTTTATTTTCTTTGGCTGATGCCTTTTCGCTTCAGCCAATACCACAGGAAGGATTGTGTATTTATTAACCAAATCCCTGTTGTTGAAGTTTTTCTCTATCATTATTAGATGCTGTTCAAACATCTAATACTCATGCTTCTAACAACAGTATAATGGCATTTTTTATAATCCTTTATTTTAGGCACATCAATTAGCGCATTTACGTACAGTTACATATCTGGGATGTTGGTTATTGAACATGTTTTTAGATATTAATTAGATGTCAAAAATTGGAAAGGAGCATGGATAATATATGAGGTTGAATTGAATACCAATGAAGGAGACTTTCAATGCTGTGTTTTGAAGTAATATAGAGTTTAAGTACATTCTACTTACTTAAAGGTATATCTGTCTGTTTTGTTGCGTTTAAAGCATCAGCTTGAAGAGTCATATTCCTGATGAAAGGCAAGAACATAGAACTATACCTTTGAGATATTTGAGTTCTACTTAAAAAAAGTTACAATACTGAATGGCTCCTACTCTATCCTACTACTAAAAACGTTTCACATCCTAATCTGACCGGTGCTACCCCGTAACCCTTGTGCGTTTTGTTAGTAGAGAAATACTCGAGAAAGTGATCGAGTACGAGTACAAAGTTCACAGAGAGCGACTTAAATCAATAGGGATATAGCTATTTCACACAATCCTACTTCCATCCAGAATTAAAAACTAGAATGATGTCGAGACTTTCAGTCGTAACCTGTAGAATATTTAACGCAATTGTCATTCAAATGCTACTGAAATGTGGATAGATCTAATTGCAATATTAAGTTGCAACTAAATGAAATTACTTCAAAACAATGGAAAAATAAATAACACTATTACTTTAAATTGAGGAAAAAGATCTTTTGTGATTCTTAATCTTAAGTCAAACTATAACTGGTTTAAAAGGTATTAATCATATGGATCCCTTATATTGTTGTATGTATGGGATGATTCTTATTGTATTAATCTTACATTTCCATTATTTTTTAAACTGTCAAACAAGTAAAGAATACATTATATAAAGTTGGCAAAACAACAAAATTGACGTTGTACCAACAGCTTTATTTTGATTTTTTCACCGACAATCTTTGACGTTCCAATAACAGCAGCACCAATAACTTACACAATAATGGCGCAAAA
>CAAAJI010000237.1:19619-34051 GCA_900642245.1 Fragilaria radians
CCGAGCTAGGAGCAACCTCGAGGGGAGCTTTGACTGTCGTTGGATAAATCTCATTTTGCTTCTCAATTCCCAAAATGTTATCGAATTATGCAATGGAATAAAAGTCAAATTGTGGCGAATCAAGCCAGCCAAAGCAACTCTCGTAGGTTTCTATGGCTCGAAAATCGGAGCTTTTTATGAATACCATCCCTTTTTCGAATCTAAAGAAAAAGAAAATGACGCGCAAGAAATACCCTGAAGCAACATCGGGACTTCCTGAGCTGAGAAAGATGGTGAAAAAGCCCAATCTTTAACTTTAACTTTTCTATTATTAATGCCAAGGTTTAACAATCATCATTCTCATCCAAATTTTGGGAAAGTATGAAAAATTAAATGCTTTCTATTCATGTTTACTTCGCTTGAAAGTATCGTTAAGACCAAATAACCATTGGCAACTGAGCAGAAGGAGAAACGGACATGAACAGAAACCTATTCATATAAAATCAATTGATTCTGTACCATTTCATCGTGTTCTATGGCTATCGGCAATTTGGTGGGCACATCCATAGAACTAGCAAGAGCATACATTTTTCTGATTACAACCTTAAGAAGTCATCCCACCGCCCTCCTCAAGTGAAACGTATCTGTACTTCCACCCAAAATAATATGGTCCTGGCAGTTAGAGAAGTTTCTTATACTTGAAAAATTATAGGGGCATTATTGATATATGGGTCACATATGAAATTCAATCATGTTCAAACTTCTCTAGTATATACTTAGTTTCAAGATCAGAATGAAAGTTCATCAACAAATTCGTAGCTTACCTCCATTTGTTCCTTATCCTGCATCTCCTTAGTTACAGCACTCTTTACTCTTACATACCGATATGAATATTTTGAGAGCTTTGCAAGCCTTAACCCCTTGTAGATTTAATCTTTTATTTGTTTACTCCTTCTGTTGACGTAGTTTTTGTTTCAATATCCGTTCCTTGATTCAATGGTAAATTTTGGAGGAATTTGACCTCAAGTATCTGAATCGCTGGTTAGTCACTTAAGTTCTGCTCCTTTTTTAGTTTATCCAGCAACATGGAAAATGTCTTTTAATGCAGCATTGTGATATCCCCTGTTCCATAGGGAGCAGAATAGTCTACATCAGGAGCTGAAATTGCTGAGATCTGCCTCTGAAAGAATTCCAAGTCATCAGGAAACACTTTCTCAAGCATCGGTAAAATAATTTTAACTCAATTTTTGTTCAGTGTATTCTCATGGCAGCATGTTTCAAGTTTCAGTACTGTAGTAGTAAAATTACATTAGAATTGCCCGATTTACAAATTTCCCAGAAATCCGTTATAAAGACCTTAGAGATTAAGTCTCAGCTCTCAATGTTGGCAAAGACCCTTTGAATTCATTCATGAATGCAAGAACAGAGAGACCCAGCGATGCCCGTCGTGCTCAATTGGTCGAAGCAGGGGGTTTGGATGAGAGCGGGTATCAATTAGTGAGCAATTTTTTTCCTTTAGAAAAGTATTATCTTGCTGCAGACGTGGTACGTCGTGTCGTTATGCCTATTATTGAATAAGTCAAAAATGGATAAACGATTCCTTGGCCATTTCATCATCTTTATTGATCTCATATCGACGATAGAATTTGTGATATGATGACGCTCATAGATGTTTGCAGGTTCTTGACGCATTTTACACAGCGTATTCGTCTGGCAATCTTGATGAGGCATACGTGTATGGTAAACGATTTGCCAATTTCTCGATACATTCACTTCCGAAGCACAATTACTACAATGCACCGAAATATGCGGCTCATAGACAAAAAAATAATCTTGATATGTCCGATGTTGTTCGGAAACTAGAGCAGGTCGTGAAGAGAATGGACATCGAGGAGGCTGCAAAGGAAGAAGAGAGACGAAGGCAAATGGCGGAGAAAATTAGACTAGAAGAAGAACGACTGAGACTTGAAGCTGAATCTGCGAAGCTACGCCTCATAAGCTTTCAAAGAGAGCTACATGAAATGAAAAACCAGCATTCACAACAAATTGTAACCACAACCAATGTCGGAGAATCTGCTCGAAACAAGTTGAGGTTACTGCAAGGAGATTCAGTTCCCGACGAACCGTTACACAAAAGTGTCTCTTCATTGGATTTAGACAGAGATAAATCAATCGTTCCTGTTGCATCGTCGGGAAGGTACAATGGAATTCGTAGACCAGGTTACGTTGATGATTCCAAAGGAGAATCGTTTTCATCGATACATAGTTCAGATTCTGATGATGGAGAACCGAGCGAAAAAAGACGCGGACGCCGGCCTCGCAAGTCTAGTAGAGATTTCGATCCAATTCCTCGCCAAGGCAGTTCAAGAAACGTAAAATCGTCTTCTGCACATCCAGACTACCCATCGAAGAATGATACTCATTTACTTCATCGAACAGGTAGTCAAAGTAGAATTTGGAACAATGCTTTACCGGAGCCAATTCCTCCGCCTGCTGTAGATGGCAATATTTTTCCACCACCACCCAACTATAACGCTGCCATAGAGTTAAGTCAAGCTGACAGCTCGAAGTTGGCAACTACCCTTGGACCTGCGAATCCAGAAATGGTTCATCAGGCAAACCTTCGAAAACTGACTCCATCGAGAAGAAATCCTAACTCTCTTAATCGTCAAAGATCGTTGACTCCTCCGAAAAAAACGTATTCAACTAGTCGGAATGCATGTTTGGAAATGGCTGCGGCTGCGGCCAAGCAGGATTTTCTTTACTCACCACAGAATACTTTGGTTTCTTCTAGTTTTGTTCGTCATGATAATAAAGTATCGTCTCAAACAAACCAAGCTAGTAAAGTTCCATTCCGCGTCGTGAAACAAAATTCGGAGATGATGGTTCAAGCGCTGAAAGCCAAAAATGATATTCGAGTAATTAACATCCCAACTCATCAAGGTAAATTTAGTCATTCCACGAATGGATGCGCAGTTATATCGCCGTTGGTGGTATCGCATCATCTACGCAGTCGAGGTTCTGTTAAGGACGAGGAGATTGTTAGTATTATTGATACTGAATGTGGGCCGCTGTTACGTGAAATTCGTGGTAAATTAGGATTAGAAGGAGATGCCTTGATAATTCCATCTGATGTTCACGATCATTTAGTGGACAAGAAGCTTTTGAGACAAGAAAAATTTGTGGGTGTTGCTGGTGGAAATATCATGGACCCAAATCACCTTGCTGAATTCTTAAAGCTGCTTGAGGGTGGTGAAAATAAATCGCATATCAATAAGAGAACCGGAGCTACGTTATTTTATCGCGAGCATGTTGTGAGTATCGTAAAAGTGCCCTTAACTGGAGGGAAATGGTGCTTCGACCTGATTGATTCTCTGCCAGGCTCTAATGGGCAAGCCACAAGGACAAGGTGTCGAGACTTAGAAGCGTTAGAGGCTTATCTGCTTTTTTACGCAAGTTCCAAAATATCAGAATCCAAATGTGCCTATATCGACAAGAATCAATGGAGCGATGCCTTGGCAGACTTTGATCCCCGAGTTTTTCAGGGATTTGTCTGGGGTGATTAGTAGAAGAGGTCACCAAGTACTACACTGCCTTATGGCTATAAAATGATAGCAATGTAGGCTAAAGGGCAAAGATTTTAAATATAATTAAGAAATTAAATTGCAAGTGCATACTTTTTAATCTCAGCGAGGATGACCGATGTGGCCACTAGGTCTTTACAAAACGATGGAGGTTTATTCCTCCAAATCTTCCTGATAACTTCTTGGAACCTAGTGTAGTATAGCAGAAGCTGCGTAAGGACTTGTTTGAGAATTTCCATCCCATTTCGAAAATTTGAAAAGTAGGACAGAACATTTTTGTTTATGTGTTCAATTGCAGCTTTCCAACCCGAAGAAAATTCCCGAATCAAAGATTCAACAACTTGAGCATTCACATCAACCTTAGAAGAGTTCATACTGATGTGTAGTTCTGTCTGCTGAACAAACGCAATCATTTTTGAAAAACTAACCAAAAGTTCTTCCTCCACAAACAACTCCCTTTGCTTCATCAACAGTTCTACAAATCGGTTGAATTCTCTCCCAACAACTCTTCTTTCTTGAAAGATACAAATTATTTGATCAACATTATTGATCAAGAAAACAATTCGCTTTTTGTTAGTGGTATGCTTATCTCCAAGACGTTCCAATAGAGCTATAATCTCATCTTGCATAACTGCCATATCGTTCAACACCATATCTCCAGCATTTGGTTTGGTCTTGCTTCCGTGCGACGGCGTACTGGTTTTCTTTACTTCGGATTCTTCTTCAGTTTCAGCTCTCGTGTCGATCCTAGAGGAATCCCCACGATCTTGCATGAATCCGTCTTTAGTCTGGAGATTATTTCCCTTGTGCAGAATTGTAAGCATAGAACATGTAAATTCAGCATATCTTCGCGATACATAATGCGAATGTAAATCAATACCACCCAATTTGACTGCATTAGCCGTCTTTAGACTTCGTATGTGAGAATCCATGACTGTCTTTAGACGAGGCCAGAGCACGCTTGTAAGCGAATCAAGAAATGAATCTAAAGAATCCACATGACGATTGTGTAAAATACGCCGATGCGAGTGAGTCACCTTGATCATTAGAAGTAAAGCAAAAGCATCGTGGCATCCGAAAAGATAGTTTTCCGTTTGTTCCAAAAGTAATCCAAGAGTCGAGGAAAAGAGGGGATGGAATGCATCGCGCTTGAAAAATTGACGGGTAAAGACATACTCGTTCGTGACTGCATCGATTAGATGTAGCATGATGGATCGAAAAAGAATTTCATATGGGTAAGTTTTATCCTCGGCGAGAGCGACGTGTGCTAAGACTGGACGCGCAGATGCATCATCCAATACATCCTGTGCTCGATTAGCCAACGTAAAATTATCCGCACGTTTCTTGGCTTTTGAGGTCAAGGCATCTCGAAGACTTGCATCGTCAATAGCAATGACGTCATGTCGTGTAGCTCCTGACTTTGTTGCATCAAGTTGCAAAAGCTGAGCCTGGTACGTTCGAAAGAGGGAATACAGCGTTTTGCTCATAGATTCAATGTATACTTTAAAGATTTCCGAAGCAATTTCAGGCGATGCTTCTTCCAAGAAGTCTTGCAATTCAGCATACTTGAGTAAGCCATGTACCTGAATCATGCGAATATTCGTCTGTGGTCTCCGAAGCATGGCCACTTGCGCCAAGAAATAGTCACGAACACGACTTACAGCGACCAGCCGAAGTTTATGAACATGAGATTGCATCTCTCTTCCGGAAACAGTCTGAGAAGGTGCAACTCCACAACACCATTCTTGAGGTTTCGTATCATGAACATCAGCATAAATTCGATTAAGTTCTTGAACACTACGTAAGAATGAATCGTGTACAGGTCCACGACAAATCGCATGAACAAGGTTGGGAGCAATAACAATATGATTCAAAAAGGCTTTTAAACCTGCCTCAGCATGACGCCGATTACGAAGCTGTATTCCCAATGAACGCGACTTATCTTGTAAATTACGAATATCCCCAGAAAGACCACCAAGATCCGCTTGAAAGCCAAGCAGCATTTCCTGTAAGGCAGCTAAAACAGCATCACATGATTCAAGTTCACCTCTTAGTCTTATGATTTCTTCTTTCTTTTCTCTGTAGACATCTATGCATTGTGCTTCTAGTTCATGTAGCTCTTGTTCGACAGTTGAAGAGTACGATGTCAAGTCTAGGGATCCATCAGCTAAGGCTGCCTTTAGTGATGGGTTTGATAGAAATTGAACCAAATCTTCTGATAATCTTTCTTCTTCCAATAAAGGACTTGTATCTTCAATCTTTTTGGCAGCCATGAGAGACATAGCTGCCTCTTGAACTGTTTTATCGGCAACACCCGTCATTTTCTTTTTTGCCTCGTCGTTTCAAAATTTTACTGTTAATTTCATACTCGATTACTTGAATGTTCGAACGACTACATATTTTAACCACGTAAGGATTGAGATATTACGAAGAATGGTATTGGAGCTAGCGTGTAACTACTGGAGCTAAAAGTCTCTCTTAATCAATTTTTATGACCTTGGAATCATAACAAAAGTATTGACGAAAGAACTCGGAAAATGGCAGATGAATCAGAGGCCGTGAAACCTGTAAGTTGGATAGCAGAGTTGACAATGTTCGCTTCAAGTGACAATGGCATGCTGAAACTCAATAGAGCCGGAGTAAATCTTTTCTCCCTCTTGTAGTACCCTTGACTACTCTTCAGCCGCATTGACGGGTACGCTCGGAGTGTTATGACCTCCTCATTGAACATCGCCTATCATAAATACTGATATGACTTGAATGCTACTAATCATCAGTATCAATCTGTATTCTTACTTACTATTTGATTTCATCTTTCAGAATTTTGATTGGCTTCCAGCAGGCATGGAACCTCTTGCTGATGGCGAGTATGATGCGATTGTTCTCGGAACTGGATTGAAGGAGTGTGTGGTGTCCGGACTACTTTCTGTAAAGGGAAAGAAAGTGTTGCAGCTCGATCGTAACAATTACTATGGAGGTGATGGAGCTTCATTGAATCTTACCAATCTCTTCGATAAATTCCAAGCTGGTGAACCTCCCAAAGATTTGGGCGAAAATCGAGATTACAATGTGGATTTAATTCCTAAATTCATTATGGCGTACGGAAACCTGACCAAGATGTTGCTTCACACGAAGGTTACTCGCTATTTAGAATTCAAATCCATCACTGGATCTTATGTTTACAAGGAGGGCAAGATCTTGAAAGTACCAGCTACACCTGACGAAGCTCTCAAGTCTCCACTCATGGGACTTTTTGAAAAACGTCGCTTCCGAAACTTTCTCATTTACATCAACGACTACGAAGTTGAAAAACCAGAAACCCAATAAAGGTCATGACCTCTCGACAATGACCATGCGTGAGCTTTACACTCACTTTGGATTGTTGGCCGATACTCACCAGTTCATTTCTCATGCTATGTGTCTTGAATTGGACGAAATGCACATGGATCTACCAGCCGCTCCTACAGTCAAAAAGCTCAAAACATACTGCGACTCACTAGCTCGTTATGGTAATAGCCCTTACATTTACCCTGTTTACGGCCTTGGAGGTCTTCCAGAGGGATTTTCTCGTATCTGTGCTATTCATGGAGGTACTTTCATGCTCCATCAAGATATTGAAGAAATTCTATTCAACGAGAAAGGTGAAGCCTACGGTGTAAAAGCTGGAAACCAGATGGCGATCGGAAAAGTATTGGTTGGTGATCCATCGTACTTTCCATCCGAGAAAGTTCAGGAAACTGGAAAACTCGTTCGCTGTATCTGTCTATTGAATCACACCATCCCAAATACCAATGATAGCGAATCAGTCCAAATTATCATCCCTGGGCCTCAAGTTGGACGTGTTAATGACATCTTCGTATGCAGTTTGAGCAACTCTTTGATGGTTTCTGGCAAAGGAATTGTCATTGCAATTGTATCCACAATTGTTGAAAAGAGTACTCCAGATGAAGATATCGAACCAGGATTGAAGCTTTTGGGACCTATTCTTAAGCGCTTTACCAGCGTCAGCACCACCATGAAACCAGTTGCAGATGGTCATGCTGATAAGTGCTACATTTCCTGCTCTTTTGATGCTACATCTCACTTTGAAGAAGATGTTGTCGACCTTCTCGATCTTTACAAGAGAGTATCTGGTGAAGATCTTGATATGAATATTAGTGCCGATCAAGTGGATGGCGATTATTAGGTAGTATGGTGAAGATAGTTGTATTGGAGATTTAGATTTACTAGGACATCAATTTGTGAAAACTGGCTAATTCTGTACACTAGTATGAAGCTCACAACCTAGGACTGTGAGCTGTAGATTATAGCATTCTATTCCATGCAATAGTGTGTTTCAACTAGAAAAAATATTGGGGGAGCATTCGAAACATTACCAAAATCGGGCAGTGGTTAATTTCCTGTGCATCCGAACGAAAATGCTTGGAAACTGCTCCTTACTGCCATTTTATAGACAGATTCTCCTTGTGTACACCAAACGAAAATGCTTGGAAACTGCTCATTACTAACATATTCTTGACAGATTCTCCTTGTGTACACTTTTTTCACCTTGATTTTAAGAGTATACGTCAAAACAGAGGACAATTTTGTTGCAGATGTACTCTCACCTTTTCCAAGCAGAGAAACAATTGAAGGAAAGGAATCAAGCCAAGCAGCCAAGCACAGGAGTGTTGCAGTTGCAATTGTACAGAAAAAAGAAAGTCAAAGGTACAGATTTTCCATTGCGCCCACCAATCATTGCATTAAATCAAGGAATAGAGAATGTTTTCCAGACAGAGGCAAAAAGCAATAAAAGTAAATACTCCACAAAGTTGATAAAATGTGTCCAGTAAACAACCAAACATTTGAGAATGCAAAATGTTTTTGGAGCAATGTTCTTCCAATTGCACACAATAGCTCATTATGAACATTAAAATAATGTGTTGTTGCTAAATAGCACAACCAATGTAGAGTATGCCAAAAGTAAACCACAGAATAACTGGTTTGATCAATTCACTAAGTCTAGGACAAGACTTATATGAGGATACTCTACGGTGAGATATAGCAATAACACCATGATAAATTATAACCTATTTTAGATGACTCTGTTCTTTCGTTTTGTGTAGTCTTAGAACTTCTCTCAGAGAGAACTTCTTGACCCTTCTCAAGAGATGCTCGTGAACCCTCTTGAAGAATTAGATCTTGTTCTAAAGCTTATTCCCAATTGTTTAGACAAGTCTCTCCAACTTGTTCATAAGGACAAGTTGGTGTGTCAATAAGGAAAAGCTAGTTTAGCCTTTAGACTCTTTTGTTATTATAGAGTGAACTCTCTAATTATCTCTTTATATAGATCATTATTATAGCCGTCCTAGATTGGATACGGTGTTGGATTGTATTATGATACTTTCCATTATAAAATATAAACAATATTTAATCTTCACTGAGTTTAATTAGTGAATCATTAATCATTGTTAAACTTGTGGTAGGTAAGTAATAGGATAGTTTACTTGTAATTACCCATAGCTGGATGAGTTAATAAAAGAATATTTTGATTCTACTATTATTTACTATGCACTAACGGTACAGGACGTCTCCTTACACGAGCACACACACACATCTCCTATTTTAAGTATATTGTTTTATTCAATTGTTATTGTTTACAACCTATTGTGCTAGGGATTACCTTCAACCAAGGTATGTCAGATTCATAGACCTTATGTAGTAGATATTTAAAAGGGAAAATGCACAAAGATGCTTAGGTATAATTAATCCTATACTATTTTGGTTGGAAACCATTCAGATTAGGCATTGTGTGTCCCAACGCATGTGAAGTCATGAAGGCGCTTTCAAGTGAATGAATACCAATAGCATTGATCCTAGAAGCTCGCCACAATTATCAAATCAAGCTCAAGTTCTCAACACATCATAACTCTCAATGTGTATTTTAAATTTTGCACTTACCTTAAGGCAACAAATTGATTTTCTTTTCTCTGAAAGTATTCCCTTGATAGAAGTACTCCGTGGTCTAAGTTTCGAAAGATTGCCGGAGCGATATATGGTAAAAAAATGAAATCAGCGTCAGCATATGTGGTGTAAATAAGACGAGGGCATGGTGCAAGGATATTCTTTACTGCAAAAGGTAGTACATTCTATAAGCTCTTGAGATTTCTTAGAAATTCCTTGCTGGAATAGTGTGAAACGTAGATGAGACTTAAGACG
This sequence comes from Fragilaria radians, assembly GCA_900642245.1. Classification (NCBI taxonomy): domain Eukaryota; phylum Bacillariophyta; class Fragilariophyceae; order Fragilariales; family Fragilariaceae; genus Fragilaria; species Fragilaria radians. The sequence continues at coordinate 29,381 of CAAAJI010000237.1, forward strand.
TACAAATGGCTAAGAATGCATAGCGTTAATTGTACAAAAGTTATTCAAGGGGTTGTTGATGATGTAGCGAAATTGCTTCTAGTCAAAAGAAAAAAGTAGAAGTAACATCTTAATTGATGTTTTTCTTTTGTTATATCTTGAAAAATAGCTATCCAATGCATCACACAGAAATGAACATGAATATCTTTGAGGAGATCAAAGCTAATAGCTTACTACGCAACTTATAGTATTGACAATGATTCAATAAACATAAACAACAACAAAATATTGAACCTTTTACAATCCCTAGTATTTCTTTTACTTGTACATCCTATTCAGTAGGTTTTCATTTTATTGGAGGGAAAACAAAATGTGAGTTGGAAGCAATTTTTCCACCAAAGACTTATTTTTAAACGGTCGGATTGCGTTTTTTCATATGCGTCTGAGAATTTGATTTTTTTGTTAGGGGTTTCCAATTGAATTATTACACTTATCGTAGAAAACGGAGTGAACACGATAGACAAACAGAACGAACGCGTTGACTCTTGGGATATCGCTAAAGCCATTTGAGAATCACAATTTCGTTTACATCCACCTTTCCAAAGGATCATATTGTATATCAATCATTGCCAATGTGGGACGAAGATCGATCAAACCGTCGACAAAAATTTGCCTGGTATGGATTGACGGCAATGGCTGTCATTGCCATTGTTTTATTGAACTCAGATCGTAAAATTGTAACGAACAATGTGGAAGACTTGGAAGGTGTCAACCAGGGAACGGATACGGTACAATCCTCTACCATGGGACTTTTGAATCCCATGCAACCGAAACCCATTGAATGGATCTCCGTATTGGGAGAGCGAAATTCGGGAACTAGATGGCTATACGAGTAAGTCGTGTGGTAGTCTCCTACATATCTTGTTCATTCTTTTTGATAACATTTCAAAACTTACTGATTTTCAATATTGTCTATAGCCATATAGGAGAATGCTTCAACCATACATTGGGTGTCAAACGATACTTGACAAGGTATAAACATTGGGTAAGTGTCCTTAAGAAATATTGCAAGGCAATTTTTCCCCCATAGATATTTCTTCTAATTTTCTGTGTTATTGCATTAAAGTTTCAATATCGAAATGCGTCTAAGTATCCTCATGATACATTAGTACTGGCTCAGTTTCGGAATCCATATGACTGGCTAGAGGCTATGCGTAATGTGCCACATCATGCTCCAGCTCATTTATCCTTAAAATGGGAAGATTTTATTGTAAAGGAATGGTCAATGCCTCGTGCAGGTTTGGATTTGAAATTGAAGGATGGGGATCCTTGCCAAGAAGATTTTGAATACAATCAAATTGTATCCTGCAGTGTAGAGCCGCTACCTAAGGAGTCGTACGGAAATAAGATTCGATACTCAGAGCATCAGCCATTCTATGAATTGCGTCAAGATGGTTCTGGTAAGTCATTTGCAAATATTATGGACATGCGGGCCGCCAAGATTCGAAATTTTATGGAAGTGCGTGAATACCCGGGAATTGCCGACGTTTGGACAATTCAATATGAATACCTTTTGACAAAGGGGACGGACCATTTGCTGCAAAAGATTGAAGAATGGACTGGTGTGAAACGACAATGTGAAGCGTTTCCGCCTCAAAATCGTCGTAAGCGACCAATCTCCAGGACTTTTGCCAAATACATCAACAAATATTTGGACTGGAGCGCGGAAGGATTGATTGGGTACACTCAGGAAGAAGCGGGCTAACCATTAGAATGGATCCATAAAGAAATATGAAGTAATGATAATTTTTGCGGATTGCGATTTCAGTTCACTTTTGATTAACTATCGATTAGATTTAATTATGGGGTTGTTCTCTTAGCAAGCTAAGAAAATTGCAGAAGATTAGTCGCCAATTGCCAGGACTAAATTAATCATAATCATTCTTATTCATATTCGCACTATTTTCAGAGACATTTTGATTTTCCTTCTCTCGTCATAATTTAAATAGCTAGAGTGAAGCAAAGGGCATGGCTATAGTTCAATTTAGAGATATTCTCTTGGATTATATCCCAATAACGCTTCCGAAAAATCCCAATCTAAATTCTGGTCCATCCATTCAACATAGTCCAGCTGCAGTGGAGGATACTTTGAGCTGGAATCTCGTAGAAAATCAGGTGTACAGCTTTTTTCAATTCCCAAAAGAAGTTCCAATCTATTCAATAAGGGTTCCGAACCGTATTTAATCAAATCTTCCATCTTCCAATTCTCCATGTATTGCACTCCAGAATAGTGACGGACGGATAAGAAATTGAGAATTTTATCTCGACGCAAGTCGATAATGGATGCATATGGCGTCCCAGTATGTGGATTATGCTCATAGACTGGATGCATACCGTCGATTGCTGTATCATCATCCCAACAAGGAACCACGTCCTGAAATTCAAAGTCTTGTTGACATTTTCGATTTTGTGTACTGTTCGAAGTATCTGACGAAAGAGAAAGTGTAGTATTCATGATCTCCAAGTCACGGCCATATCGTGACATCGTCCATGGTGTCGTCACAAATTCCTTCCATTCCATATTTTTATGTCGAGGACAATGAAATGGTACACGTCGCATCCTTTCTACCCAATGATACGGATTCCGAACCATGGCAATGACATACCGATCTGTGAAGGCATCTAGATCAGATGACTTTTTGTACTGGAACCAGTGTTTCCATCGTGTAAATGTATCAGATATGACCAGTGAAGTATTCTTGTGGAAACATTCCCTTAAATGCTCATAGACCCATCGAGTTCCGGAATGTCGTTCTCCAAGGACATACAGCGCCTTTGTCCGAGGCCTCTTTTCATCAGATAGCCAAAACATATCCCTGCTACGGTTTCGAAGTAAGGTGTGACGTGGATCCAATCGATATAAGGCATTGTGGCGAAAAACAGACAAGAACAGAATCCAGCTTAACGTCCCTAATAACAACCCGAAATGAAAGATTGCACAATATCGTTCCGTTCCTTCGAAACATCGGTATTGCTTCCAAAACAGAAACATGTATGTAACATATAGAATGTAGATGAATAGAGTTTAGTAAGAAAGCAAAAGATTCATCTTGCAGAAATCGTGTTGCGCAAGGAAAATCGTGAATTCAAACTCGATGCGCTGACGTTAAAGTAACGTTTCCCCACAAGTCGTGCTTCCGATTCCCCACCGAAAAATCCATGACAATACAAGACTACAAGGGGGAATTATCCAGGATTTTTGGATTTTCACCAAGCTTTATCCATACTTATTTCATTGGTCCAATGCATTTGGGTAACAACAGAATTCATCTTTTATTTCAGATTCAAAAAGGGCCTTTTATTCGATCTCACGCCTGAGGATCAACTTAATGATTATTCTTGCCATTCAAATCTTAGGAAAATCCCACCTCCAATCAAGATACGTTATTATTAATTGGACCAGTGGTCTTTATAACGGGCACTGATAGGAAGGAGATAGCAAAATTTGTGCTTTGAACAGAGTGATTCACCCCTTTACCCATACATGAAAGTGGTTTACATCTATCTGACTTCAACATGAAGGAATTAAGAAATCGAAAGAAATCTTTATTCATCAGACGCAAGTCTTTGCGCAAAAAGGAATTATTCTGATTGGCTCCCCTTGTATTTCCATTCCGATTCTTGAGATACAATTCGAGCGGTGGAAAAGACGTCAAAGGAATAAACTTCTAGCCATATGTCATAATTGACAGCGGGACAAATCAGTCAGAAAAAGTAATCCCTCAAATATGACGTCACACCAAGTTGAAAAGAATTGACCGGTAAGAAAGCCACTTCTTCTTGAAGAATTTCTTGATTATTTGGAGTCTCATGCTGATAAACACGGACATACCATGTTGAAGAATTTCTTGATTCCTTATAGTCTCGTGTTTTTAAACATGGACATACCATGCTGACTTGTCAAGTGGATAGCATGAAGAGAAGATCAACTTAGTTATAAGAATTATCTAAATGTTAGCAATACTGTTTGTTTGTGTTGTTGCATCTTATCCCCATCCTTTCACGCGCTATCATTTTTCTGTGCGTATCACCTACAAGTAATCTTGTTAGAGTTTTAGCTAAAGAAAATATTTGTGTCAAGGGAATCAAATCTGGCCCATTCTTACGCAAAATGGAAGGACGATTGGAAAATGAAGCAAATCCATGTGATTGGAATCATCACAACAATGATCGTTTTGAATCTCATTCTCAACTTAACAGCTGTCTTCCCTTCTCCTGAAAGTCACTTAAAGATGAGTGTCGATCTTAATCAGAAGAATTTGAGTACTAATGAGAACTCTATTTCTTCTCCAGGATTTGTTCATGTTATTTTTTACAATGTTTTCATTAATCCTAAAACGTCAGCTACCTATCGTGAATCGAGACGTATTATTGACGAACAACTTGGATATATGAGTGCAAACTCTCGCGTTTATTATTATCTCATTGGAAAGAAGTTTCGTAAAAACATCTGTCGAAATTTCCCTACCCTACATTGTTCCAGGATTGGATACCAAAAAACTGGAGGTGAGGTCTTGACTCTTCAAGCATTATGGGATTATTGTCGTGCGAATAAAGCACATCGTGTAACATATTTGCACGATAAGGGATCCTATCGGTTTTCCATAGGTAACACTCGCAACCGTCAGCGAG
>CAAAJI010000237.1:51176-61917 GCA_900642245.1 Fragilaria radians
GATTTCCAGAGCTTCAACGAATTGTTGTCGTGACAGATGCAGACGACTTTCCTCTTGAAAAATTTCAATCTCTTGTATCAGTAGTATCCTATTCTGAGAATGTCGATCGTAACAAGTACAACGTTCAGAGGTTGCAAAACTTATCAATCAATGTTTGGTCACCAGAATTTCGAGACCTTCAAAATGCAACCTCTGAGCTAATATCCGAGGTTAACGAGGCATCTACCTGTACAGCTCTTGTGGGAACTCTTACAGCAGGAGTATCAAAATGGATATTACTGAATATGATGGCGCGACAAGGGAAAATTCCTATGTTCTATTCTCTCGAGGGATGCATGAAAAACGTCTGTCAAGCATCTGATTTTGATGATAGTGCCTGTGAAAAGCCTTTTCTATAAGTGCAAATCGTAGAAGCCATAGATACAAGTTTCATTAATGGTGGATTGGGAATAAGTTTACTTCGTAAGGAATGACCTAGTTCTTGAAAAGGTACTAAGATTTTGATACATTGAACGAATGCGCATATGTTTTTTAAACAAAAGAGCAATATTGACAGGTGACTCTTTATTGCACGGCTCTTGAGGGTGAATGATTTTTGTCCCATTTTGGTGTAGAACGATCAATTTTTATGGTTATTCACTGCCATGAGCAATCCAACAGTTTCTGTTTGCAAACTGCTTTCTTTCTCTTTCTAACGCTAAGGAAACTTCGCTAAGTATTCAAAAACGTATAGTTTGATATGCTTTGTCAGTGAAAATAACTACTCTTCATATTATTGACATATTATTTTTTAACCCAAAGCGGGCGTAGGCGTGTCTTTTCATTAGGATTCAAATAACACCGACCGTTTCGTACTCAAGTATCCTTGATTGTTTATTATGGCTATTCATGTTCCGAAGCCGGGAGGTGCAAATATGCCATCTCGCTTGCGAGCGATTGCCAATACCTTGTAGCGTTCCCCCATCTGGTCATATGCCATCAATCTCTTCATCCCAGTAACAAGATTCTCCCCTTCTTCATCGGTTGTATTTTCATCATCAAGAAGATGCGTAACTCTCTCTACAATTCCCATGGAAGCTAAGAAACTTCCTTGAGGAACTGGTCCAAAGGCAAAAACAGATTCCTCACTTCGCACATCATCGACAGAATGGTTTACAGCATGTCGTAAGGCAGCAAAATCGACATCCGCAGTAATATCTATCTTGCCGGGATAACTTAGAAAGTTTACTTGCTTATGCCTTGAAAAGCCACGAAGGGAGTCAGTTGATCCTTCTTGTCCATAATCAATAATCAATGCAGCACCCCCATTCCGTTTTATCAATTGAGCAATATCTTGAGCTAAGAATATCCCTTCGGGACATACTTCAATAACTTGACCACTCGGTATGTCCGAATTGTCTGACTTTCCTGTTTCCTGATCGATGTTGAGCAAAGTTTTGCAAGCAGGAGAAACGTCGGGAGATAGAACCACTCGCAACCGTGTCTTTTTCCCACTTATTGGCGGAGACTCTGAAGGAGTATCTTGGTCTGGATCATCAATTGCAAAATCAACCATACGTTCTCTCCAACCGTCATCAGTATTTTGAAAGACATGAACTGGAAGAGCGTCAATAAACTCTTGTAAGACAACAAAAGTCGGTATTTTATCGTCAATAGTGGCTGCCATAAAGTCACTAAATGTCGAATGCCAGTGAACAGATATGGTATGCAAGTTTCTATTCATGGTTGCTTCAGATTCAAATTCGCTGTTTCCTTCGTTACGCATCTTATCGTGATCGATAGACATAGGTCCATTCGTATTGCTTTTTCCTTGGGTGCTTTCCTTCGATTCTTCGGTGTCATTCATAAACACTATTTTCGTATGTGGTAACTTCAATGCATCTAATTTTTCTCGTTGTGCCTGCTTCATAGCTTTGCTTGTCTCTACTAAGTGGATTTCCGTAATTGAAGAGCCAATTCTATCTTGAAATGAGGTACAAAGACTTCGTATAATATCTTGCATTAAAGTTCCTTTCCCAGGTCCTACTTCCACAAATCGAATCTTTTTGGGAGATTTCAGATGATCGTGCTGAATTATAAACCACACTGCTAAACACTCTCCAAAGAGCTGTGACACCTCCGGTGCTGTTACAAAATCTCCATATTTTCCAATTATCAAGCCACTTGAATCTTTTTGGTTGGGGGGAACATTCGAGTCATCCCATGAGTCTCGATCCCAATTTTCATCTTCTTCTTCTTCCAAGTCGTTAAACGTTGGATTTGTATAGTATCCATGCGCGTCATGAGTCAATGCTTGTCGCATGTAATCAGCAATCGTCATTGGCTTTCCTCGAACTGATAAATACTCCATAATTTCCTGTGTTAATGGAGTGTTGATTTCATATCCGTCCCAATTAGTTGGAGCGCTTGCATTGTGAATCTTGGGATTGTACATTGTTCGAATATCAATGAATTTCTCAGTCAAATCTGCCTTTATTACTCCACGCTCTAACTCTGATTCTTCTTCCTCATAAGTCATTGGATCCACATTTCTCGATCGTAGATAATCTTTGTGGCTCGAAAGATCTGTCTTGATCAAAACAGTTTCATTTTGGATCTCAATAGACTTAGATTTATTGGCGGCTAGGCGACACTGGAAATATTGATGAGGGATCATTTGTGGCATTAATATTGTCGCATCGTCGCAAGAACGCCTTGCGATGGAGCGAACCCAGGATATTGAGCGAAAGCGCAAGAATGACATGGTGTTCACCTATTTTTCATCTATGACATCAAGATGATTCATTTACCTTGATCCTTAAACACGATAAATCTTACCCACATCCAGCCAACAGTGTATTTTAAAGTAAGTAACGTTAACCACAGGTGACTGTAGCATGACAATGCATCTCAATTCTAAAATAAACCAATAGATAAAGTCACTCCCATTTTCCACTCTTTATCCTTATTCTTGAATTTGACCCTGCTGTTTATGCAATTTGCTGTTATTAAGATTGTTTAGTCGCATGACCTTTATCGCTCTTTTCAAATATCAAGAATAAACTCTCTCATTACTCTCTATGCATTAGTCATTTGAGTTTCAATTTCCCTCTGAATTACACTGTGTCTGCTATGATAAATATGGGTCAAGGAAATCTTCAACAAGAATCATACAAGTGCGAAATAAGTTCATATATAGACGTTCAACACCATCAACATCATAATGAGGGTCGCCCTAAAACATAGGTTTAGACAGCAAAAGAAAGATTTCTTTAAATCTTGCTCAACTTATGGAATCAAGAAGTCATAACGAGCCTAATCAGGAAGCTAAATGAACAACCTTTGTTATTTTGCATGAAAAACAAAGGTGTAGCTTGCAACATAGCAAAGCCAGCAAATGTGCAATCTGCATACCTACAAATTCCAATTCAAGGAGAAATGAGCGTAATATATGATATTGTCGAATGGCAAACAAAAGGACACGTCAAATTTTTGATGACTCAAAAGGAAAAGGGGAAGAATCGAAAGGAAAACGTGGATACGAGTAGACTTAAGGTCTAGTTGTTGATTAAGCTACGACTCTACTGCTGCCTATAGCACCATTTATAATTCCCTTTTGTTCTATGGGTTACTCTACTGTGTAGTTAACCCTTCTTGATTTGAATAAGAAGTTGAAAATACTCAATTACTTTAATCTATGCTTTTCAGCTATCTCAGTCACAGAATTTCCCTTTGAAACTAAAATATGTATTTTGTAAATGATGTAAAATAGCTATACCAGGTACAAACAATTTTGTAGGAAAATTATCAATATTATCTGGAATTTTGCAAATAAGTACTATATCAATATATTTTAGTGGAATGAGTAGGATTTGACAAAGCTTATTGCTATAAAAAGAAAATTTGGATACCCGCACAACAAGAAAGTTACAACATAATGTCTTTTTGCATCTAATCAATTTTAGCTCACCCTAGAAACTCATTCTTACCTTAATATCAATAATGGTTCAACCCGCCACTAAACTATCAAGCATACATTGAACGTGACTACAGTTGGCAAATCATTGTCAACTTTGAAAACGTTGTTGGCACCTTGGCACAGGTGATCTCGTAGGCTTGGAGTTAGGGTGGGAGGCGAGCACCCACCTGGCCTGGCGAGGGGCGAGCTGGCGAGCTGTTGGAGCTCGCCTTGGGGCGAGGTCAGGGCGATGCGATTACTTGATACTACTCAACCAGTTCACTTCCAACTGGTAACACTAAAATATATAAACTATCACAATATCTTACTATCAAGCAAAAGATTACTGGATCTTTTTCCTTTAAGAGTTCATGGATGTGTGAATTGTACTCAACAAGACCTTGTTTCATTGCAATGCAATCACATTTATTAAAACCCCATGAAATAGCTAGTGTCAGTATTTTACGAATGATCCACTCCAATGTATATTGCTTGGAAATGCAAAATTTGCTATACATGGGCCACAAAAAAAGACTTTCAACATAGATTGGCTCCATGAAATATTGTTTCACCCAAGCTGCAAGACAATATGAAGCATGTTGAATGAACTGGTTTTGGGATAGTTTTGGCAAGGACACATGCAATCGTAGAACACTTAGTAAAATTGAAGCAATGGTAGTAGGCATTGACTCAAGTGTCCCAAGTGCGTCAGCTATTGGTTTCAAAGCCTTGAGCAAGTCCTAATTATCTGTGAAGTGGCATCGAGATATCAAATCTGTGATATTTTTCTTTACAGCAGGGTAGCCATCAACGTTACCCTGTTTATGTAGACAATCAAAGAAAAATTGACCATATGTTGCAACAACAAGGCACACCTTTGTCATAGAATACCAACTAGTTTCACAAGGTGATGACAAAGTATACTTCTCCTCAATATGGGTGTTGTTCCTGATCCATTCCATTGACTTATGAAACCACAAAGAAATTGACTAAAAGGCAATTTGTCCTCACAATATACTTAGCATGAATGTATCTACACACATCTTTTGCCAGTAAGGTAAGCACATGGAGAGCACATGGCAGCATTACAATATGAGGCCATTTATCATGTAGTATGCGACAAAATTTTGTCATGGTACTAGGGCTATCTGTCACACAGCATTAATTGCACTCCATTTGACACAGCGTTGACTTACAGAAAGTTCAACTTCTGTCAATATATTAACTGAGGTGTGCTGGTTTGATGACAAGTTGAGTATGTCCAGCACATCAGAATTTGTATAGCCATGAAGTAGTATCACACCAGAGATGGAATTATTTGACACATCAGTCCATCCATCCAACAATAATGAAAAATAATCTTTGGATACTAATGTTCTATCTCAGTTGCCCAAAGCTGCAGCATACAGTCAGACAAGGTGGTTGCCCATCAATGTCTTTCTTGATGGTATGCTCCATTGTGGCTTCAGCATTTGAATAAACTCTTGAAAATAAAAGCCATCCATAACACAAAATGGTACTTGTCCTGCTTTGAATGCACGGGCCAATGCCATTACCAGCTCATCTTTGTTCCTCTCAGATAGTTTTGCAGGACTAAAAAAGCTTGTAATGATCTTGTCAAGTTTAGAGCTTGAGCATTTTGAACGGGTACCCAAAGATAAAGGCTTAACATTGTCTGCATTTATTTTTAAGACAATTTGTGCTTGATATCCATTTTGATCTTTTTGCTGTTCAGACCGTATTTCTTCATGAGCAATGTTTTCCCATCAAATACCTCATCACAGAAAGTTCATTTTGCTATATACCTTCTTGTGCTGTCATTCCTATCTTTTGTTTTCAGGAAAAACTGCCATATCGGATCCTTTACAGCATCTCAAGGGTCTTCGAACAACAACGATTTGCTTTCCATTCTCAAAAATTAAAAATGAAGGGTATACAGACCTCGCCTATGTAAAAACCGTTTGACTTGGCGAGCGGCAAGGCGAGGTGGCGAGGCGTTGCCCCCCACCATACTTGGATTACACTTGTGACTAATTAAAAATCTCTACCCTATCAAGCGGGAGAAGCCGGCAAGCCAATTCTCCTATTTTAAACAGGGTTGTGTGAGGCAAAAATGTCAGCACCGCAAGTTGCATTAACTATCTGAGCTCGCAAGACAAGGCAATAAATCCAATTCTGCAAGTGCGACAATGTCAATGGAAAGAAAGAAAAAGTGAGATGGAACTTTGAACCCTAATTTGAAAATAGTTTATTAGCACTAGAATGATTGCAAGCAGTCTCAGTAAACATACGACACCCACTTACTACCAGCTACGGGTTGCATTCTCAGTAACATAGACATCCATTAGGGGGGGTGTCACATGTCAGCAACACCAAAAAAATTAATTAATGTCGCACAGTTAGATTTTGTGACCGTAACCAAATTTACAATCAATAGTTGGTCTTAAGTGGGTCATATCATAGGCACATGTCAGTCATTTCTTTTTGTTATGCCAGGATTTTCATTATCTTACAACAATTCCTGGTGGCATGGTGAAAACGAAAGCCGCAGCAATACCGATTCTAGCGATCTTGTCGCTCTACCTTAGTGCGAGAAACGGTCCAAGATTAATCCGGCGTCTAGCAGATTCATCTGTAATCACGAATGTTATCACTGATGCTGAAAACTTAGAGACTGTACCTTCTCTTCCAAAAAGATTGGGAAACGACGTACCCCTTCATTTAGCTCTCTGTCAAGAATGGCTAAGACAGGACACACTGCCAGAGCACGTTGAAGTCAGAGCTTTCAGAGTTATTTCTGAAGACTTGAGTACCTGCTTGGACTGGAGCTCTCCACACCTTTCAATTCTGGATATCGTTGCTTCCGCAATGATTGCATTGCAAATCCCCAATATTCAATATGGCCACAACTGTGGAAGATCTCAAAAATTTTCTCAATTCACTTCCTCTTTCAATATTACGACACTTCAGCAGGCCCTAGGGTTGCTTTCGTTTCGAAGTGATGGAAGCTTGTTGACCGTTACAGCCTTGAAACAGCAATGCCGACGATGTCTGATTGGCTACGATAAACAAACTGACGAGTCTCGGGTAAGGAGCAAGGGATATCACCACTGCATTTTATGGCCTGTAGAAAGTCCTGATTCTTCTTCTCAATTAGGAAGAAGCGACGAAATGGCTAATTTACTTTTATCGCTTATTGATGTAAGTTGGAAATCAATATTCATATACCTCATTTTGAAACATCAACTCACTTAATCGTTTGAAGACATTACACAACGTTGCGAGAATGTGGAAGGATTCTGAAAAGCCTTCACAAGAAGAAGAAAGCGGCCTTGTCATTTGGTTGGATTCCTCAAGCTTTGGGTTAGAATACGATGAGATACTCAAGGCCATCCCCAAGGACTCAAAGTTATCATCAATTTCAATTCTTTCAGGTATGGGGTGTGCGAATTCGCATTTGCCAACAGGACAACGCTGTCGTGATTATGGAGAAGGGCTTGCAAAGTATCTTGAGCCACACTTTCCAGAGCTCTCCCAACCAAGCAGTGATCTGGGTCAGGTGATTTCATTCAAAATAATCACAAGCACGGCTGCCGCATTTTCAAGGATGGCTCTACCTAAATATCTTGTATGTCCTCCTCGCACTCCGTCCTGTCTCTTTCCTTCCATAACTATTGGTGCCCATGGTGGATCTGCGATTATTTTGGATGATCCTCAAAGTTTGAAGGCCAAATCGTTTCTGGGTAAGTAATTCCTAACAACTTTTCATGCAAAAAGTCAAAACTAACATTTTTCTAGAATGGTTTGGTAACCCTGGACATGCCATTGTTAAGGTGATAGAAGATGAAAAAGCTCTCCTATTCCAAGTCCCTGATGATGATGGTTTCGTTGAGCATAGCCATGTACAGCCCATTTCAGATGAGGTCATCTTTTCGATGACGCCATATCATATACTTGAAAGGAACTCAATTGCCGCGGCTGACTTACGGGGTCTTCGTTTTGACCTATTTGACAATTGGCAAGAAATTGACTATCGGAATCATTCAACTCTTGAGATTGTTCAAGATAACATGGAAGGCCAGTTTTCCAAAGATGCTCAGGGATGTTCTGATATCTCTACTCTTCACCTTAACAATGATACGAAAATTGGGAAGGATTTGTGGCGAGACTACAATGTGGAGAATGAATATCGCCACAAAGTTCACCATGTACATGATCCAGGGATAGTATCGATTCCTGCTCATGACCATTGCTACATGGTGTTCCACGAAGTTAAATTCGCAAAGGTGGAAATGAGTATTTGGAATGATTTTGATCATTTTGATTATGCTATGTCTCATTTTACAGTTCCTGATCGAGAAATTATCTTCAAGACGTATCCAGTTTTTGATTTACTAGATGGGGATTATTTCACTGTTTCCAATCACTTCCCCGGAAATTATGGCCACTTCTTGCATGATCACCTTCCATTTATTGCATACGCTCGCCAGATGTTACCAAAGCACACAAAATTCCTCCTTGTCGACAACGAAGCCGATAGGAAAAGGTTACAGTTTATTGATCCCCAATTTGAATCGGAAAGAGTAATTTGGGCTGAACAAAAGATGATCTATAAAGTTTCGGCAGGATCTATCTCAGGATTACCGCCTGCAGCCACAAGGCATATTATCAATCGATATAGCTTGTTACGTGAATGGGTTCTACTGAAGCCAAGCTTTCGAACAGATCAAAGAACAATAATTTATTACACTCGAAGCGGTTTTGATGTTCGCCACGGTCGTTTTATGGACTCGCTTCACGAGAAAGTTTTGATTAATCTCATTAAGCAAAAAATGATGGAGCATGGTAGAAATGAACATCTGGTAATCTTTGATGGTAAAGAAAACGGTCAACCTATGTCTCTTCAGCATCAATTCGATCTGTTTCGAACAGCCAAGGTCGTCATTGGTCCTCATGGAAGTGGCCTCGCAAACATCCTTTGGTTGCCAGGAGCGGCTACATGTGAAGAGCGTCCTAAAGTTTTGGAATTCTTAGTTCAACCCACCCAGACTGATATCCAAGTTGGAGGATCGAAGAAGACTTATATGTACTTGTATGGATTTCCGAAGTGGGTAGATTATCACCATCTATACTACACCTCATACTCTACAAGTCAGAGAATGAGTGTTGATGTGAAACTTTTTGTTCAGGCACTTGATGAGATGTTCAAAAATGATCCGTCTCCTTATACGTCTTCTCGAACAATGGCGATCAATAATTTATTGAGAAACTCATGAATTGAAAGTTGTGATCATCCCGAGAGCCCCATAGTTCTCCTTTTAGAAAAAACAGTTATTCTGAATCTACTATACTTATGACTTCTTTATGGTTACAATAGAAATGTCCCTAAATGACTTATTTTACAATAAACATCCAGAATCCTATGGTAACCGGTAACCGTGTGGAACTTTCCATGTGGGTTACTCAACTAACGATTTCTGAATTTGCAACGGTTTCATGAAAATCTCGCCGACCCATGTCTTAATCAATCGTCTCACAAATTTAACCATTAGCTTGATGATGAACAAAGATCGACAAGACGGTAAGTGATTGTATGTTGACTCCAGGATGCCCTTTCATTCTAGATATGAACTGACAAACCCCCCAGCACGATTGAAAAACTTTAAGAATGGAATTGATGCAGAAGAAGGTAGGCGTCGAAGAGAAGAGACCCAATTGTCTATTCGGAAGCAAAAAAAGAATGATCGATTATCGAAACGACGTTTTGAGATCCCTGTGTCTGAGCCTACTGAAATACAATCACTTGAGAGCGGTAAGGTCGTTATGTCGGTAAATGAACTTCCAGCTTTGATGTCTGTAATCCGAAACATAACTGGCCCTGCAGAGAAACTGGCTGAAGCAACAAGGCACATTCGCCGTATGCTCTCTGTTTCTGTCAATCCTCCCGTCCAAGAAGTGATCGATGCTGGTGCATTGCCATATCTTGTACAGCTCTTGATGCGGACAGATGACTTCTCACTTCAATTTGAAGCATTATGGTCACTAACGAATGTGGCATCAACCAATTACACATCTTACGTGGCAGATCAGCCAAATGCGATCCACAATATGGTTTGTCTATTAAAATCACCTTGTGCTGAAGTTCGGGAGCAATCGGCATGGTGCCTTGGAAACATTGCTGGGGATGGACCGGCATATCGCGACAAACTTTTGGAACATGGCTGTATGGAGCCCTTGTAAGTGTCTACTTGCCATCGATAGATTTTGGGATATCCATACAAAAGTTCTAACCTCTTTACAGGATATTGAATGTTGAACAGCCGGCAAATGACTCGCTACTGGGAAATATGACCTGGACGATTTCAAATTTGTGTCGTGGAAAGCCACATCCCAAACTTGAGTTGGTAAAATATGCGATACCCGCATTAGTTTCAATTGTCATGAATTCAACTAAAAACAGTATCATAATAGATGCTCTATGGGCGATCTCTTACATCTCTGATGGAGAAGACGAGCGAATTGACGCCATCTTAAAAACTAACAATGGAATCTCTGCAAGATTAGTACAACTTGTGAGCAGTGGCGACTGTGCATTAATGGCTCCAGCCGTTCGTATTCTTGGAAACTTTGCGAGTGGCAATGAGGAACAAACTCAATCTGTTATAGATGCTGGACTTTTGAATATAGCTCTTAATGTTTTGAACTCCGGGAAGAAAAATTTGAGGAAAGAAATGTGTTGGCTGCTATCGAATATTGCAGCAGGTACACCAAAACAAATTGCTTCTCTGATGAATACAAAGCACC
>CAAAJI010000237.1:69298-85583 GCA_900642245.1 Fragilaria radians
GCGGTATACTGAGTTGAAACAACAAACCGTTTACCAACACAAGATCTCCTACTGTGGCAGATCCCTCTAGGATTTGCTGACTTGTGAGGAACATAATAGCTGTCAACCCTACCGAAAAAATGGACGCTTGTCCAAAGTTAAGAATTGCCAATGAGTCTGCTGTTTGAACAGCCGAAGTCTGATATTTTCTTAACGTGTCTTCGTATTTCTTTCCTTCATAAGGGGCATTATTAAAGTATTTCACCGTCTCGTAGTTGAGCAATGAATCTACCACACGACCACTGGCTTCATTTTCTAACTGATTCATGTTACGTCGAATATTTACCCGCCACTGGGTGATTCCAATGGTAAATCCTAGATATGTCGCCAAAGTTCCCAAAACCACACCAGCATGTGCTGCGCCAAATTGGTAACCCATTATACCTGCCACAATACTGACTTCCATTATTGTAGGGAAAACATTAAATACCATAGAGGTTAGTATAAAGGAAATAGAACGGTTCCCTCGATCAAGAGTACGTGATATTTGTCCAGTATTCCGAGACAAGTGAAATTGTAAATCGAGACGATGTATATGATCAAAGACATTGCGTCCTACGTTTCGAATAGCATCCTGTACAACGTGAGAGAATATTGAATTTCTGTACTCATTCAGACCCGACATGGTAATCCGTGCAAGGCCATAACTGAAAACCATTGCGATCGGCATACCCGTTAATGATGACGTGGATATCATTGTTATTCCATCTTCTGCAGCAGTAAGTAGCCCCACTTCCGATGAGATGGAATCAACGATGTACTTAAAGAGAAATGGAACTTGTAGGGTCACTACTTTTCCCGTAACCATTAGTCCCAAACTAAACACAACTCGTCGTTTCAATTGTTTTTCTTCCGGTGACGATGTGATAGATGAGTTCGAGGGCCATACATATTGCCATAACGTTTGAATAATTCGCCACTGTGAATCTTGTGACTTTCGAAGGAGACTTGTAGTAGTGACTTCGGTTGATGTTGACTTCCAACGGAATGGTTGTTGCCCGAAGAGGGAGGAGTTTGAGACTTTATTGCATCGACGGCAAAGTGATTGTTGTGTGATGATTGTTCGTAATTCTCGCGCTGAGAAGATGGATTTATAGACACCACGATTCATCTTCGAAGTCTTTCTAGTTGAAGCTGTTTCTTATTGTGCTTCGACTTTGTCCATCACTCAATGGCAAAAAACAGTTAACGAAAGTAGGAGAAGAAAAATGTGGATTGTTCACTAATTAGAGAAAAAATGAAGGATTCTAGATTCCAGCCTCTTCGCTTCGTTTGCAAAATGTTTTGGGTTCTGATTATCGCCAAAAATCCAATCACATCGAAATTTCGATTTAGACTACGGAAATGATTACCGGTTTGCTGTTGTTAAAAATCTAAGGCAAGCCACTTCATTGGAAACTACTCCATGCATCCTTTATCCCAATTTTGTTGTCAAGTGCGGACCAAAATCAAATCCCAGTTATGCACTGCCTAATTTTAGACCATAGACATGAGTTGCAATATCAACATCCTTTCCTTGCTAAATACTTTCTAGATGCATTCTGTGAGACACACAGAAAGAATTTTGAGTAATACACTAAATTTACACCTCAGGGGAAACGTTGATTAAGCCTCAATATGGATCTAGACTTTAGTTTATGAAAAAGGTATTGCAGCAGTTATTTGGCATGACTGTGCTAAATCTGAAACAATTGGACCTACCTTGACTAGGATCAAGAAGCAAATCCCTAACACAATAGACTGTAAGCAGCAACAGCTTAAAAACTATGTTTAGCTAAAGAGATGTGTGTGTGTACCGGGGTATGGAGGTTTACTGTGCCGTTAGTGTATAGTATATTCTAGTTGGATTAACATATCCTTATATTTACTCATCTACCTATGGATACTTGCAAGTAAAGCATCCTATGTAGTATTGACCACAAGTTTACTATGACAACCTTAGTGAGGCATACCTATTACTTATAAATCGAGAGTTTTGTTATACAATCCAGGACCGGATCTAAAGTAAGACGGTTGTAACAATGATCTAAATAAAGATATAAAATATAAGACAACTCTATAATCATAAAGATTTGGAAGTCCAAAATAACTTATCCTAATGGATAACAGACTTGTTCTTATGGACAAGGTTGAAGCACCTTATCTAAGCAGTTGGGAGGAACCTTAGAACAAGATTGCATAACTTCAAGTTTAATCACAAAGATCTCTTGAGAACATCTCTTGAGAGAAGTTTCAAGATTAACCTAGACAAACAGAATAACAATAAGATAGTCTATAATTTATCTGTGTCTACTTTCTATATCTCACCGCAGAGCACAATTAACAGTATCAATTAGAACCAAAGAGATAAAGCAATATCCAAGAAAGCTACATATCCCTTTACACCATCCAACTAACATGAATGCTCATTAATATTTAGAATCAACAAATGACATTGAAAAGAACGGAACAAATGACAAATATTGCAGAACAATTTTTTATTGACAACCACCAACATCATAAGTTTTTCAATGATATCAGAGAACCAGGAAACAAAATGAATAACTGGCTTTGGTTTGTTCAAATCCATGAAAAATGTTTGTGGTTTCAGAAAATGTATGAGGATTTTTGAATTGTTTTTCAGGCAATTGTAATTGTTGTAAGCTTCTATTCAGGTGAGATTTCATACTTTGAAATTGCAAATTTATCATTAATTTCCAAGTTTCGGTCTAGTAGCTATACAATCATATAGTATTTTTATTGATAAACAGAATTGGCCTGTTACCTTTTTTCAACAGCAATGGACTTAAAGCTTCAACTTGGAAATCTCCTAATGCTACAATCAGAGAGATGAAAGTCACTGCAATCATTGCGGCAATTTTCTTTAACTGATTTGTGCGCTCACAGCCTTTCTCAGCCAATGCTGTATATCTTGAATTTTTCTTAGGCAACAACATTCATCAAATTGTGCCTGTGGCTCACTTGCTCAAGCTATCAGATGTGAATCTAGGGCAGGGCACGGCTATTTGCTCTTCTGTTCCCAGGGGCTTGTATTCTCTCCCTTTCTATTGATGATGTTGACAGCCACAGTTACTATTCTATCATCTTTTTCTTGTTCAAAAGAAAAATAATCGTGTAAGGTCAGCATAGGCACATCGGCATGAGCTTGAGATGACTCACATAAGAGTATAGCTGCACTTCAAATGTCTAGCTCTATTGGTATTGAGTGAAATTTTGAAAATGGTTAACAAATTGACAAATTTTGTTATAATTTTCTCATCCACTTGTGAAATATTTTACAAGTCCATGACTCAATGCTCAAAGTAGGTCTTCCTTATGATTGCTAGATAATGCAATTCTCCATCGTATTTTTTGCACCTCAATTTACTTCCAAATTTTCTTCTTTGACAGTGTTTCCCCATACAACACTAAGCGCAATAAAACGTTTGTGCATTAATCTGGGTCATTGGCAGCAGAATTCAATCAATTTTTTTGCCTCCATACTGAGGGATTTGTTGATAACAAAAAATATTCTTTACTACTTAGCAATACATTACACAATAAATTTAAGTGCACTTGCCAGTTACCTTAGGTGCATGAAATCATTAATAAAAATGGGTGTGACATCTCATCGTTGCAGATTTGGTTCATTTTTTCCAATGTGGAGTAATTTTCCTCATTGACAATATCATAACTTAGAACCTCACCATTTCTTCTAGATTGACAGTGTCGGTACATCATAAGTACGTACAGGAAGCACAGTGAAAGGATCACTAGCATGGCAATCAAGTTGGTTGTTGACATGATTGCAAAATGGGCGAAAAACTTGTAATAGCAAGAGCGTATAAATTCCAACTTCGTACTAAGCCACTCACCAAAGCCATAACAGCTCCTATAAGCATTAGCAAAATTGGTGCACTATCATTTGTATGACACATAGGATTATTGCTTGCAAAGGCAGCACAGAAATAGAGGATAAAGCTTGTTGTTGTTGCTATCGCAAGAAGCCAATCGCTGCACGTTATGCGTAGGCATCCATATCGACGGTGCGTTTCAGGAAAAGACGTTGCATGTGGATCAGAATTCAAGCGCTCTTCGTTAAAATTCATGATTTCTCTCTTATCATAAGATGAATATAAAATGTAAGGTAAGTCTCGGAGAAGGTTTTAATGTCATGTTCGGGTTCGTGACTCGTGGAGTTTATTCGTGGAACAAGCCCAAGATTTCCTTCTTGTTCCTGGAATAGTTCATTTATCTCGATCTCTAAATGTGCTGATGAGTCTTCTGCCTCTAGAATCGATTAGAGAGCATAATCGTATTATTGACTAACATCCAATGTCAGCTAAAGTCTAGATATCACATTCTGGAATCAGCAAAAGCATAAAAGATATTTTGGTTAACAGAAATAATATCTCTGACTTTGTATAATCAGTCAACCTAAGTGACGAAATAAATGATTAAGTTATGGACAGCATACAGGTCAATATCATTCACATTTACAACTTGCACTCTAAAGTCTATGAGAACAGTGTTTATGACTTGCCATGAACGCCGCATTTGTTATTTGGCACCATGTGAGTGCTTGTAGATCTTTCAATAGCTGCTTCAATTCAGCCGGAATAGCCTCCTCTGTTTTTAGACTTTAGACTCCCTTCTGGAATCTTTGTGACAACTAGATATCGACTATGAGGAATCATAGCTGATCTCGTCCTCATACCAACTTCACTACCATTTGCTTCCTCCTGTATCCCATCCAAAGTCTGCTCCTCCTGTGAAGTGACGCTACCAACAATTGCACTATCCTCTGTTATCATGGTAGTGTATCCATGTTGCTACCACTAGATCCAGCATCAGTCCCTGTTTTATCTCTTCTCCATCTCCAATGAAATTTCCCTTTGCGATAACCTCTTCTGTTGTTTTCCATTCAACAAATCTTGTTTTTTGAACATTACAGTTGCCACTTAATTTCCACAAGGTCCAAGATCCTGCTGCATTACTAGTTGGGAACAGGGCAATGCATTTTGATGTTCAGGCAATTGAAGTTTTATCAGTCTTCTAGTATGCTTCCACATAGCCTCCAAATGATAGATTGGATTCCTTGTTATCATCAATCTTTATTCCTGTAAACAATACTTGTGGACATACATTCTCTGATTGTGAAGGTGTTCTCCTGATATTCAATCGCAAAACATCATATGCCACCAAATCCTTTACTTTGGAGTGGGGTTACTTCCATGACAATCCATGCTTAACACGCATGTAGGTCTCTTTTATCCTTCTTATCTTGGCATCTACTTTTGGAATATTATCACTACACCCACTTCAACGCTTGCAAACTCTTGAGCTATTGACTTGAATGATCCATGTGGATCAGTGTACACTGTAAGTGGTATAAATCCACGGGATCTCAACATCCCAAGTTGACCTTATAGTGCAAATCCAAGATTGGTTCTTGTTTCGTTTTCCAGGTAACCTATAGGTTGAGATTGAATGGTTCTGTGACTGTGACTAGGAATTCCATCAACATGCATCGCATCTGTAAACAACGTTTGCTTTTTGATATTTAATTGTAGCATTGGATCAACTTTAGCTCTGGTGACTGCTTCCTTGTTAGCTTTCCTTTTGCATACTTAGGATATTATCTCCATACAGCTTCTGTACTCTTTCAAAATCAGCTCCTGTTAACTCTGGAGAGTTCTGATGTGACAATTAGGTGCCATGCTTCTCGTGATAGGTATCCACTGTTTTTGAAGAATTCATGAGCTTCATTGGCCCTCTTTACTGTATACTTGTTATATTTGGTGATATTTAGCACCTTGCATTCATTCCAATCTGCCACATAGAGTTTTCCTTTCCTTCTAAAAGGCAGATCCCTATCTTGGAGGGGTACAATAAAACCTGACTGTGGAATTTAGGAGATAAGGTATTTAAATTCTTCTTTTGCAAAGCTTAAGTCATTTGCCTTTGTTTCAGAGCTGTCATATACTTCAAAAATCTTTTAACCTTCCTTCTCCCTCACTCTGGTTTTTGGATCAATATCTCCCAGATCACAAGGCAATATTGGGTGCATTCTGCTTATATCAGCTTGGTTGTCAAGCATCACTCCCTTCGTCTCTAGTCCAACTGCATTATGGACTATATGCTCCTTTATGGGTGCAACTATGTTTGCCTCCTGCTCTACTTCCCATGTGGCATCAACACCTGCCTCTTCCTCCAAATTACCTTTACAACTTGTGCTCTCTTGGGGCATTGTGAGGCATAATGCCCTTTCACTCCATAGATAAAACATGTGCTTCTCGATAGTTTTTCTATAACTTTTTTCTTTAACTTATCATTCAATTTCTTGCTCACCTTTCCTTTGGATGTGTTGGACTTGCTTGCATTATCCAATGCGGTCAATTGCCTTAGAAGCCCGCCCATTCATCATGCTAGCCTTGAAGGATCCATAACAATTATTATCAAGGCCATGAAAAAGTCCATTGCTTGCTCATTGCCGCTTATGTTTAGGTCATGGCAATTCTCCTTATAAAGTCAGCAGGTCTCTCAGAAGCGGCCACTATTTTGCACCAAAGTCTCAACTCTCCTTGTGTTAGATTGTAGCAGGCTTTCCTAGCAGGGAAGTCTTCAATGCACTTCTGAACCTTGATGTTAAAGACCTTTACAAGCCTCTATTATAGTAAAGGAATCAACAAGTACAGAATGCTGATAAATTCATTATAAGAATTAACTCGAGTTAAACGACTGGCGTAGTTAGTGGTCTAGGGGCGGTTCAATTGCGTCATTCGTTGTGAGTGCATACGATGAAATGGGGTGGAACAGATGGTTGGAAATGAGACCATGTTCAGGAGCGTTAACTTGTAAATGCCTGAGGTGAAAAGCCTTTATGATGATTTGAGAAGACAGCACATGAGAATTAAGAATGACCGAAGAAGGTTGGAATAAGATAATAAATTTACCAGCAGGGGGGATGTTTAAGTAAAGGAATCAGCAAGTACGGAATGCTCTGATAAATTTATTATAAGAATTAACTCGAGTTAAATTACTGGCCATAGCTGGTGGTCTAGGGGCGGGTCGATTCCATCATATGGTAGTAATTTTAATAAGCCTCTGGATTGTGTCCCCCATGAGTTCTTCCTCACTGACATGATTTCATTGTCTATATGGATGCACAGAACACAAAGACCTTGTTTTTCGGACCTGAGGAACAAACATGGGTCAATGTTGTTCTTTGTGAAGCCAAGATTAACAATTTCTTCGTCAAA
The DNA here is from genome assembly GCA_900642245.1 of Fragilaria radians. Classification (NCBI taxonomy): domain Eukaryota; phylum Bacillariophyta; class Fragilariophyceae; order Fragilariales; family Fragilariaceae; genus Fragilaria; species Fragilaria radians. The sequence continues at coordinate 76,579 of CAAAJI010000237.1, forward strand.
TTTCCTGTTCCACTGCCTGGCAGCTTGAACCAGCCTATATAGAGACTTTTCCAACTTCAGCACTCCTTTTTCCTCTCCTTTTGGCTTCTGGGACTCCTCAAATCCATCTGGGATCTTCATATAGATGTCTTCATCTAAATAACCATGCAGAAACGCCGTTTCTACATTCAGAGACCACGCTCTGAGATTCAATTTTGCATTTAGAAGCAAAATCAAGAAAAAACTTGAGTCGCCAACCAGTGTGGTACACTTCTCAGAGACGTCTATTCCAGGGATTTAGGAGTGGCCCAAAGCAACTAACCTGGCCCTAAAAACACCATTTTGCTTCTCCTGGATCACCTATTTATTCCCAATTAACTTCTTGCCTTCTGGGATTGATTTTCGGTCTATGACCTTCCAAACTCCCTCTTCTCCATACTGGTAGTCTCAACTTCAACTTGGAGTCCTTCCTTTTCAAGAATAGACATTCTCTGCAGAATTGTTCATCCTTGGGAAAGAGACGTTTTTCGGATCATTATCCTTCAAATTCTTGTTCAGAGTGATCATTTCCTTCACCATGAATGTCCTTAAGACAAATGGGAAACCAAGGTGATAGGCTTCTTCACTCAGGTATTACCCTCCTGCATGAATGCTGAAAAGGCAACCAAAATTGTAAATCAAAGTCTTAGGAACACAACCAAGAGACACAAAGTACCTCTCTTCAGACTCCAAAGCATCCCAAGGAAAGTAATAGGAGACCAGTCCCACTACAGGACAAGAGTGTTTGGCTTAGAGGTCAAGTCCCAGGAGGTCAAAGCCATGATGGAGGCCATCAAATCATTTGTATTGCCAGGTGAATTTGTGCCATTTCAACTTTGTCACACAAAGGTACCAGCTTATCACTAAGCACTCAAGTATGTAACTTCCAAGATTTAAAATACATGCGCATTCTTCAAGCTTGAGGTTGCACTCAAAGAAACACTTAGCATCCAGCAAATCACTCACAATCCCATCAACCACACTATGAGCATCCTAGTCCCTAAATCCTAGTTTGATCCAGTTAGAGCCCAGCTCAAGGTAGAACTTCAGAACCTAAGTACGCCAGACTATTTGATATCAACCCAGAAGTTGCATAGCTTGCAAGATGATATGTCAAGCAGCAGAGATTTATACTCTGAGCTTCAAAATTGAGGATGTAACCATTATACGTCACCTGGATTTTACTCCCATCCCGACTCCAACCACACCCTCTGAAATTTCCCAACCATACTCTGTAACAGCAAACTCAGAAGCCGAAACTCCCCAAACTGAGATCAAGAGATACCAGGAGGAAATGCACCCATATGTAAACAAGATGGACCACTTTCACCATCCTTTTTCAAGTAGGAAGCCTAGCCTCTCCTTCAGCAAAATCAACTAGCAAGAAGCCAGAGTCCCACAAAGGAAGCCACCGCAAACGTGAATGACCTAAACAAACACAACAAAAGCAACAGCAAAATCACACATGCAAAAGATTCCATTCTTCAGCGTCTAAAAAACAAAAATGTAGACATATAACTAGAGTAAGAGGCATATTCTTCCTTTAGACATCCAAAGATTCAGTCTTACTTCAGAGGGCAACAGTGCTTGCATATCCATATAGTGTCTTCTGCTTCAGAATGGGTACAAACCCTTCAATTGGACAGTTCTAGAATCACATGCAGAGACTATGGCCAAATCAACGATGAAATCAGAGCGTGCAACAACAGCAAACCTAGCTGCAATGGCAAATCAAGCTCATGGACTACCAGACTCCATGGTTAGGCTGCATTTTAAACTACTGGATAAAATGGTGTATGAGATCCAGATAGACAGCGCTCAACCAGGACATTTCAAGAATGAACATGACAGTCGAGTGTTTGGAACAGGCCAAGGAAGTGGAAACAGCCCAACCATATGGACCTTTATCTTCAATATTCTTCTTAAGTTGATGTATAAACAAGCAAGTGGAGCCCACTACCATAACTACAACAAAGAAGAAGTAGTACTGAAGGCAACTTTGTTGACAACCTCAACACTCACCACACAAGCATGCATGAGATGAGCCTAGACAATATGATGACACAAGACTATTAACAGCTGGAAAGCATCCTTCGGAGCAGCGGAGGAATCCTAGCCCCAGAAAAATGCAATTTTTACAAACCCAGTTGGCACTTTACTCCAACCGGCCAACCAGTTATGGCAAACAACTTCCGAGGCAACGTTGATAACCAGGTGGCTTCAATTCAAAAGTATGGAACCCATAAATCAATAGGCTACATGATGTTACTCACCTTTGGACCAAAACACCAACTACAACACTGTATTGAAAAGGAGAATAAGTTTCTGAGAATGCTTCACAACAAAGTTGAGGTTCTCTGCAAAAACATATATATCCCACCAATGCATTACATTATGCAGTTCACGTGTACCAAGAGAGAGTACATTCATAAAGTTGCATCAAAGACAAAGACAATTACACTATACTTAAAGACGTTTGGCTACGCGCAACAACATCACGAGATGTAGTAAATGGTCCAGCTAAACTAGGAGGATTGGGATGATACAACCTTTAACTTGAACTTGCTCTCAATGACAAGAACCAATTGGGTCTACTCATTTGCAGAACAATCAAAAACTGGTGTTGGCACATTGGTTTCTCCCAATTTGAAAACGGTCAAATTAAAATAATGCATGACAAAACATGCTGGCTCCAACGCATCTCAGAGTTTGTGCACACACAAAACATTCACATAGAGTGCACAGTCAAAGGCAAGAAGCTAGCAAGGGAAGGTGATGTGTATATCATGGAACAAGCATACAAGCTCAACCTTTTGAATGCAGAGATCCAATATGTCAATTACTGTCGGTTATACCTAGAATTGATATAATATATTCTCTTGCTGACATTACTGACAAACAAGGCTCTTATATCATTGCCAAAGCGTGGATTAGACTAAAAGCCCACAGACTTCCCGTTGGCAAGTGAGCAAGAAGCATTCAGCAACTACCTTCTCTCGCATCCTGGACAGCTTGGAAAAGAGTACTACATTCCTTTACTCATCCAAATTGACGTTGGCCTAAAACACAGTTGGGAGTGTGGACTGTTGACGCAAGAGAGATCAGAGCTAACTTTAAGACCTATTGCACACATGATGCAGTTTATATTCAACGTTGAATACACACATCAATTCATACTATACATCAAGAAGTCATTAAACATAAAGACTCTACAACAATAGCATCTGCAATCCCCAACAACACAATTCCATGCATATTGGCCACAGGAGACATCCACACTCCTTTTCTGATGACAAACCACCATTTTTCCTTACCATCCACCCCAAACACAACACAGTCATCTTTAATAGTATCTAATGCATCAGTTATAAATGGCAGTGCAACATGGGCGGTACACAATAGCCACTACCGACAGGCATTAATTAACCTCCCAATCAGGCAAAGTCAGAAGCAATAGCATCATCAACTTTTTTGGGTGTACTAGCTGCCTTAATTGAGGAAAGAGATTTTGACCATGGTACCAAGAACTGTGATAGCCAATCAGTCATCATGCAACTGAAAGTATGTATCCACAAGTTTCTTGGAGTGACTACAAATCACTTTACTCATGTTACATCAATTATCCCAAGCAAGTTGTTTTTGAACATGTCAAAGGACATCAAGACACTACCCAAGGTGGAAACGAGTGATCAATTGAAGCACAACTCAACATACTAATGGATTCACAAGCTGCAAAAGCTCACACTGATCCAACGGTTCCTGAGGAACCAAGGCACACACGCACCATATGCCTCAAGGAGAAAGTTCTAACAGGCAAACTTAGCAACATCATTGTGGAATGAAATTACTACCATGAGAATTACCAAGTATTGCATGAAAAAATTTGGCAAACACCACAATAGAGTTTGTGGGACGTATTCTACAGTGCCGTCTCACACTGCAAAAGACTGCCTAAAGGAGTACACAAGATGATCCATAACATCTCACTGACGGGTCATGCGTCTTCTGAAACACTAGGATTGAAACTATACAACATGTTGTCACATGTCCATCCTGTCTTATGGATAACAAATCCTTGTTCCTACAAGATATTCAAGGATTGTTGAAACTCAAAGGTACACAGTATGACAACGTATTGACCTACAAGTATGAAGGTATTCTTCATATCACCAAGCCACACAATCAAGAATGGACATTGCAGGATCAACTTGGTTGGAACAGATGTATTCAAGGTTTTTTAGCTTAGAGTGACTTGAATACATATCTCTAGTACAAATAGAGGGAAAATCATAAAAACAATCCTTCAATTAATGTTCCAAATTATTTGGAATCATAATTTTCAATTCCAAAAATAGAAAAGGGTTGCTTTTCGTATTCTACATGAAGTAACCTTTTTTTATTAAAAGATTTGGAAATTTTCATCATGAGTTTTCTATTTATTGTGAGATTGAAGATCCTGTTGTTCAGCAGTATGAGACATAGTTGATTGAATGTTCTGATTAACTATGATTCACTAGTGTTTTCTTGCCACTCATCTAAAAGAGAAGTGATGTTCTTTTTTCATTTTTGTAACCAAGCTCGTTTGTTATGAAGAAGTGAGCACTAGGAGTAAAGAGGCGCACCTAAGTGAGCTTCGGCTATTCTAAAGACTTGTATCTTGGATTGTGATTCCCATGGTTATTGGGTTCAAAAGAGGCTTCTTCAAAATGTCATTCCCAGAAAGCTAGCTTCAAGAGTGGAGAATACTCTTTCATCAGCAGCATAAACATAATGATTGAGAAACCGAGCTGGGATTCCTTTGTTGCTGAGGTCCATTTGCATACCAACACAGCAGTTTCTATGGCACAAAGTCATCACGCAGGTTTACATGAGCTTTCGCCCTGATGGGACTTTCACATAGTTTCCTCACATCATAATCACCTTTCCCCAGTCCATTCAAGACTTAAATGTTAGCATTTGCATGCAAGGTGCCTATTGTTGAAGATCCTATGCTTTGCTGATTCGGTCATAGTCTCCCAAAGAATCACGGAAAGTTCCCATATTGGGTTAGTGACACCTATGGACATAAGCGATCATCCAAATTAGCAGGATATGGGCCTTTGACTCCAGGGATTAGAATCTGTGTAAATTCAAATTGTAGCGAGCCAAATTGGAGAACTGACAACTTAGATAGCACATTTAATAATTGATCATAAGAAAAGACCTCCTGGAATTGTCACAAATTGGGTTCTACCTGTGCTATCTCAAGAAACCAGGTATCCGCAGAGAGCTCTTGATACCAGGAGTAATATGTTATCACTCAGCTTTCATTTGAGACCCATCATGACCCTGCACGGTCATTTTCAGGTTTTGGGTGAAAAGTCATGGCTGAGCTACTCCCACAAGTCCCCTTCTCACGCAATAAATATTGAAAACGCTCCGTACAAAGAGCACCTTGTTTGAACTAACTTGTCAAGAACTGCTCAATATTGCTGAGACAATCCACTTTATGACTCTGTTCTATAGCCTGCCATAGTTTCTTTGGGTCAGTTTCAGGATACCACTCTTCAAAGTTATTAAATCCTTGCTTTCTGCACTTCAATGTTGCATGATTAATCCAACAAATTTCAGTCTGTCATTTTTCATCTTGTCTAAAGCCTTTTGATGCTCCTTCTTTACTTCTAGTGTCAATGTATTCTGCATTGTGCTTGTAATGTTATCAGGTGAGCTTGGTGGTACATATTCAGGTTGGAAATAATTTCCTCTTTGTATGAGTTTGCCTAGGTTGCCAAATTCTCTTAAACTCACTCCTGAAAGAGTCTCCTTAAACTGATAAAAGTTATTTCCTGTCAAATTTGTGCCTTCAAATATGAACTGTTTAATTCCTTTGTAACTTCCCCTTACTCTTACCATCACGTTCTATCCTTTGAAAGGTTGTTACATATCTCTCTCTCTTATCTTCTGTAGTAATTCAAAAAAGAATCTCAAGAAAATTTAAAGTGAATGGTTATATACATTAGTGAGCTATTTCTCTGTGATGTATCTCTTTCTCAACGGTCTTTTCATCTCCTTCTTGAGAGTCTCTTTTTGCTCAAGCATATTCCTCACAACGGATCCGATTAAATTTGAAGAGAAAAAATCCTTCAAGATCCAGTAGTCTATGCCAATTAATGTGCTCCTTTGTCCAGCAATACCTACTTTCTCAAACAATATCTGTTTACTTGACTAATCATATTGATGCAGATAACATATGCAATTGAAATCTCTCCATCTAAGTTTCTAGAATAAGCAGTAGTAATGAATTTTGAATTGGTCATTGTCAATTGGCCACACCACAGAAATCACACAATTGCTGCAAAGAAGGCAGTTCTTAATAAAAGTAACAAACCAGGCCTACTCGAGCATGTGTATGATTAGGGATTTCATCTTGGCAGTATAATGCAATCACATGCTGAAAAAACTCATTTTGAGCTATTACCAAAAATGTGATCTTGAACAAGCCATATGCAAATAATTTCCTGTAACTTCAGTCTGAAATCAAATTGTAATTTAAATTGGCATATATCTTGGATAATCTAGAAACGGTACTTCCTGCAATTATTTTCACATCTTTTTCATATCACTTACACTTTTATTGTAAACAATGACCATCAACCATCAAATAATCTATTGGTGCATGACTTTTCAATAGAGCTATACTATAGAATCGATTGAAATATGCTTAATGCATTGTTCATTTCTTCCAACTCTTCTGTTAGCGTTTTGTGTTGTTGCAAAAAGTCATCAGAATCTTCCATGGATTGATCTAGTTCAACATCTGTAATGCTCCACAAGGATTCTTGAATTGCTGGCACTAAGGATCGAAATACTTCCCAACAAATCATTGGAGTTCGATCAACCACACGTTTCGTTGCCACCTTTCCGTAGGATTCCAACACTATCTCCATTTCTTCCGCTATATGCTGGTCAACAGATTTGGCACGAACGCGGTCAAACACACTCTCCATGATTGCTTTAATTGCAGCTGTATCAAATTCGACACCGTCTTGATCTAATCGTAGAGCCACTTCCAATTCTCGTTTCAAACTTAGGTGTCGCGCCGCCGCAATATTTTCCAATAAGACATCGTCTTGAGTATAGGGATGCTGTTCCATATTTAAATGAGAATTCATTTGTTTTTGGGCTTCTATCAATAAGGCTTGGGCCACTCGGATACTTTGCTGTTTAATCAGACCATTTAACTTTGGAAATCGAACTATATCATTAGACATAAGGAGAGATTCTGATACCGAAGCCAAGAGAATATCCGATGTATGATTCATGAGAGAATTGCAGTGTGGCCGCCAATCTTCTTCAATGAAGTCAGCGATAATGGATTTGAAGGTTTCAACATTCAAAAAGCATGACAGGTCGTCCGTTCGGTTTGTTGCAATTTTGTTAAGTAACCACGACGGATCGGTCCGAATTCGATTAAGGGGAATAGGCTTAAGCACATCAAAGGTATTGTCATGGCGTGCAATACAAACCCTTGTACCGTCCGACCATACCTCATTTCCTTCCAGAGTTTCTTTTGAGACATATCCAACGTATTCGAACAGAACGTCACTTTGCTTATCTGCATCGCGGACGAAATCTACACATGCAAAATCCTTGTCTACATGCACTATCTCTCCTTGTATGTCACCTTTTGCTGAAGTCACTAAAACCTGTGCCCCTTCAACAAGTGCTTTTATCGTTCCCAACGATCCTTCACTAATGGCATGTCGGAAATTGGAACATGCATCATGTAACTTTGCTGCAGCAGAAGGATTCTTGGATTTATTGCCTTTACCACTCAGCGTTGCCTTGAGATTTGATACAAATGACTGCGTATAATCTTGATAATAACGTCTTTTGTCGGCGGATGTTTGGTGCACATTTCCCATTGATACTAATGTAGAAAATGCATACTGCTGTTTCGAATGAATTTCCTTCAATATATCTGGAATCGTTTCTCGGATTAAAGCCATTTGAACTTCACCGAGTTTACGACGAAGATTTTTAGTTCCAAAAAGTGTCCTATCTTCTACAGTTCTCCATGGTTCCTGGGTACCGAAAAACAATTCTTCCATCCTTAACGATTCTTCCAAAGATTGACCCTGATCCAAGGCGGCCTGACCACGTCCCTTGCACATATGGAATTTCAAATCAATCTTCTTTCCCAAAAGCAGTTTCAAAACTTGATCCTCAGCACCAATATCGATTAGGTCAGGCTTTGTTAGAACAGGTATGGTGCGTTTACAATCTGGATCCACTGCTTGAACTAGGCCAAGAATTTGAGAGTTATGGAAATCAACATTAGCCGGAATAACAGCGAGTAAAATAGATCTGGGATTTTTCAAATAAGAATGTAACAAAGTGTCAACATCCTGAACAAGTGATAACCCTTCGTCGGCAGCCCGAATTCGAACCATTCCAGGCAGATCAAGTAAGGTTAAATCAATGCATTTGGGCCCATAGACAGTTACACAAATCACATCAAAGGCTATATCTTTGTCATTTTGCCGTAAAAGCTTTTCTTGGATATCAGCAATCGTTTGAGGAAGTAACGACAAATCGGAAAGGGATATCGGTTCAAGATCCAATGCAGTACCTGCGTCGTGCCATTGAACTGACAAAGTTGCTCCTTCTTCATTAGCATGTCTCAATGTTAACAGAGTGGGACATTTTGTGGTCAATTCATGTGAACTTGGAAGTTCAACCATTGTTAGAGCTGATAATAATGACGACTTGCCACTTGATGTGTCACCAAAGACGCAAATAGTTGGTAAATCTAAGAACTTTCGTACTTGAGTCCTCGAACTGATGAGATCCATGAATTCTCGCAAAGACTTGTTTCCGGGAAGCGTGTTTGTGATTTCAGAGGGTCTCGATGTTAACGATGGAGGTCGAGATGAATTCATTGTACCTGCTGTTGGCGCCGACCCCATGGAAAAACAAAATTTGTGATCGGTCTTTTTCTCATTCTA
>CAAAJI010000238.1:26281-37712 GCA_900642245.1 Fragilaria radians
AGTATAATTAAAATAGCAGAGGACATGATTGACAAGACAACATCACCAGCTGCATATCACCTCTTCCAAATCAATCAAATCAATGCTACATACCTATCAGAAAGTAAAGCTATGAAAATCCATCAAATTATTGCAAAGCTTCTTTTTCTGTTTACGCGCGCAACACCCGATATCATAGTCGCTATGCAATCATTTGCTACTCCCAAACACAACCCTCAAAAGGATGCAGTTTAAAGTAGGCAAAATCTTGCGCTATTGTCAATTATATGGTAGGGGTAATCTCAGGGATTGTAATTGCCTTCCTTACTATTGATGCCATGTTGAGCAAATTCTACCGTTGCTTGCATCCGTCTCCACTTATTCTAATTATAGCTAAGATGCAATACTTATCTGGCTCAATCATTAATCTGCAACTTAGTCTCCTCAACGTTGAGACTTTTTCTTTTAGTGGCGTTATGCCTTGTAATTGCATTCCATTTAGCCAACATTCAGCTCTTTCATCAACTTGCCTAAACACCTTAGTATTGTTCTTAATTCTCTCTTCTCACACTTTACCGAAGGTATACTTATCTTCTATCCTAGCAAAGATAACCTTAATATAGGTTCACAAATAAAGCGGTATCCTGTATCAAGATGCCTAGATGGAACACCGGAAGAAGCATTTTCTGCCAGAATCATAGCACCGAGCCTCCAAAGCTTTCCCTTTGATTGAGAAGCTGTAGTGTTTCTCGTCTTCCTTCCTTGGGACCAATTATGCCCATATATTCCAATCGCTTATTCTTGGTATTTTCAAACTCTCTACATAGCTTAGAATCATACGCTCTTGCTGTGATCTTGAGAATGTCTATTATGTAGAATCACAGAGCTTTGTGTAACTTGTTGAACTCTAAGCCGAAGAAATTAATCGATATTTCTGAGCCCCTTGCCATGGCCAAAACGTCTCACTCCAAGAGGACTACTCATCTATCTTGACAGCACTACTGAAATCACCCAATTATCTTAACCTGAAATCAAAATAGAAAAGGATGAACCATAAGACAACTGAGCCCAGAAAAGGATAATAAGATTTAAATGATATTGTCTATTCTTATGATCCCCAGAGCGACTCTTAACATTAATTTGTGACTTAGTCTGCTCTCTAATTAATTTTCTTGTGATTATCGTGTTATGTCTAAAAATATATGATAATTATAGATAATTCCCTTTATATCGGTTATACTTCACGTTTCTTATGGTAACAAATATGCTTCACAATTCTTCTCCTTTGAATTCTGCATTTCGATTTGCTTTTTGGTTTTCTATGTGTTTTTTCCCTTTGTCCTCGTTTCATGACTTACTTTTAATACTTTCATTCTCTTTATTAATTTGAAAAGTGTGCTTCACCTTCTTAGGTATCATTGATATTTTCATTGAGAACTTCCGCCATTACTGCTGTTTCATTTGGAAGATGTCATGACGCACTTTACCTTTCGCTTCAAATATTTTGCTTCACAGTTGCACTATTTCATCCTTTGAACCAACATTCTTTGTTGTTACATAATATGAAGGACAGAATTGATTAGTCTATAGCATTCAACAGAATTTTTGCTATTTGCATAAATAGAGTGCTATTTAAGAATAGTAAGGTGAGAAAATTTTATAAAGGAGGCCAAATTCAATGAGAGCTCATCGCTTGAAGTTTAGGCTACAGCGAGATATTCTTCATCTTGAATCGCTCATTTGTCTAAATGGGTCAATACAAATTGATTTTATCTTTCAACGTCTTTCTGTGTTCTTTGTATGTGGATTGGCTCGACTTTCTTGTTATTACACAAAAACCTCATCATTTAGGCATTTTCTTGTAATCATCAATAGTATACCATGTGCTTTCTTTGCTTTCATGCAGTCTTCAGGTTGTACACTCATCAGATTTTCAGAAATTTCTTTCTTGTTGGAATTGCACATGAAAATGAATTGTTTATCTTCTTCTTCCTTAAGGGTAGATAGGACTCTAGCTTTGAACACTTCATTTCTCATGTTGAGGAGATGTTCCATCCATTTTCTTCTCCATTGACTTGTATCTATCTAAAAACACTATTTTTCATTTTGAGATCATCCTGCCATCTGCGTCAATGTAGGCAAATTGTTGAAACGTTGACCACATATTTTGACCTAGAGTTTAAGAAACTGTTAATTATTACGTTTCTTACCAAAAAAAGTAAGAACTAGATTCTATCATTAACCTACAATCTTGACTGTTGGTTCTCTCTTTTTTGTTCTAGATTCATTTAGATTTTGATCACATGAAAAGATTAGCAAGAAGCAATAATAGGGCAGCTAATAATAGAGAAGACATTTATCTAGGAGAGATACATGGAGTTTCATGCCTTGGCAATAATTCGAATTCCTCAGGGAGCTTTGAAGGAGTCGTTGACTAGACTTAAGACATTCATCCTAGAGTAAAGCGTCCCATGGCATTGGTTGTTTGCCCTTACATGAATGGGATTTATCTATGTTTATGCTAAATCCTTCCATTCAGCCAAGCAACGTATAAAATTCCCTGTTGGTACGCTAGTTCCAGGCGTGTTAGCTTCCTTAGTTTTGGCCCAGGTCATTCAAGTGATAGCCCTAACCGCACATTTGGACAGATCACTAATCATGTTCTCTTTGGTCAATTGCGGGAGACAACGATGCATCTCATTTCTAAAAAGACTTGTGCCTTGAGAATAGCATGTATGTTTAAACTGATTATCCTGAACTACTTTTTGGTGATCAGAGTATCCAGCTACAAATATGAGGTAATGAAGCCAAAACTCAGCCATTACATTCCAAAGTCTATTCAAGGCATGTTGGCCTTCTCAGACGCTCACCAAGACTAATAGCAAAGGATATAACACCAACCTAAAAGCAAGTCAGATGCTCTTCAAGGCTCCAGTAGATGAAGGACAACATTGTCAAGCCAGAAGCTCCTTTTTTATCATCTAAGGGAAGAAGCTCAGGAAATAATCCGACATCAATACTTTGGCTCCAGTGGTAGAATAGTCTCGCCTAAATCCTGGCTCACATGTCAAGTAAGCTACAATAATGTGTTTCCTCAAGCAGAACTTGAAGAAGAAAAGTGTATATGGACCAGCTATGCTTTATTGGTCAAAATCCAAGAAATTATCATGACTACGCCTTCGGAAAAGCCTTATGGTATGCGCCAAGCTCCAAGAACAATTTTGATGATAAGTTCATGCATAGTTTATCAACAAGAAAAATGAACCCCTATCTATGCACAAAGGGCAGAATCATGTGGATTATTTATGTTGATAACACAACTGTTGGTGGTCCAAACATGGAAGATAGTAAGCTAATGGCCTGAGCATCAGACTAACAAACAGCTTACTATTCCTTTCATCTTCAATATCTAGGGTCAGTAGGCTCATGCTTGGGAATCACCAAGCAAAGTGGAGCAAGAGACTATCACCTGATTCCAACGTGACTAATTTCAAACATGGACTTGTAATTCTTAACACAGGAGTTACAAGAGCATCACTCCTACAATCGTCATGTTGCTTGGTAGCTATCTTGTCCTGTAACCATTCAATGAAAACTGTCACATTCAAATGGGAATTTCTGAGTAGTGCCATGGTCCTATGTATCGTGCATTGGCATTTGGTAATGTTGCTAACATATTTTATACAGTTGTTGCCAACGTCCGTCAGTCTGTCGTTTGTACTTTGACGGAATCAACACAATTTTGATCCTCCAACAAAAACCCATGATCCTGTCAACACAGAATATCAATTCTTTTTGGTTCGTAGGATGGATTATTATCCTAGTTTTGGGCATGACACATGGTTGGATGGAGATGATGATACCCACAAAACTAATAAAAGGCAGAGTCATCTCCGTCGAATCGTGGAATCATCATCATCATCATCCAAAGAGGATTCGACGGCATGACTTTTTATCCATCCAAAGAAGACAAACAACAACATGGACGACGACAATCATATATTCATCATCCTTTCATTCACAAGAAGGATCGTCACAAAATCATTCACGTTGGGTGGGAAACTTTCAACGACCCATTCGTCATCTTTCAGAAATTACCAAATCCAAACGACATGTGATTCAAGTAATTGTTGGGAATGATACGGATGAAAATATTACGAATACTCCTATGGATATCAATCAAAGGAATGGTAACGAAAATACAAAACAATTCGTTTTGGAAAAGAAAAAATATGAATCGTTGCAACATGTGTTGATGAAAGCATTTATAGTACATTTATTTTTTCAGGAGTATACCCAACTTGAAATTGAACAAGATATTGGAGATCCAAGGTACTATCCTGATGTGGTATCCTACGTCCGACGACCAAACGATTCACAAATCCTAGAACAGGATCTAGGGAGTCAAAATCAACCAAATATACATTGTGAATCCAACCATCCATTGTTTTGGGGTGAAAGTGGTAGAATGAGTTTAGAAAAAGCATGTGATCTTGGTATACGATATCCCAACACACACATTGTATGGATACGTTGGGGGATATCTCTGGAAGAATTTTCAGCACAGGTGGTACCAGCCTTGAAGCAGGCCTTGAAAACTACCTCCCGAACCGCACAATACACATTGGGAGTGATACCCCATCGTCATCTTTGGAATTATGTGGATCCCAATGACCATCGAATTTATATCCGCCATGAGGATGTTCAATGGCTGGAGTTGGTAGAAAAGATGGCAGAATAATATTCAATACTTACGATCATTCCCAATCTCAAACCCTAGACACGATCGCAATATGTATATGAAGATCTGTTATTCGTATTTCATCCAACTAAAAAAATTTGCCCAAAGTACTCGATAGGCAAAACGTACTCTGTCAAATAGTTTCTACAACTTTCGTTTCTTAGTTCGATCATCTGCCCCTTTAATCACTTGATCAAATAAACTGCGCTTGACACTCCCCGCTTTTTTCCTATTGCCATTGTCTTCCCCACGCAGTTGTCGTTTCGATGTTGCCTCGAGGGAGGCGTTGAATCGTGCAGGGGATGAGCTAAGATCATTCAATGCCTTGACGACATCCATTTCATGACCACCAAATCCTGTACTCGAATTCCCCCCATCCAATAGAAACGATGGATGAAACAAGTCCTGTGTGGTTGAGTTCTCATGTGGCTTATCCAATTCACTTGCGGAACACAATGCGGTAGTATTTACTCCCAATGCCTGACGACTTCGTTCCGATATTGTATCAAATGTGTAGGCATCGGCTACAGCATCGACAGTACTTGGCATGGAATCGTTGCCCCACAAGGCAGAAACACCACTTGTCCCAATGTCCATATTTGGAAACATAGGAAAAGGACGAGAGGGAGACATCAAACTCCCTTTATAGGATGCTGGAGATAATTCAATTCGTGGTAATGGAGACGATATCGGCGTTGCGGCTCTTGTGGTCGATGATAAAGAGGCTCCATTGGTATCACCGCTTGGAACTGGGATCTCCTTTGATGGTGGGAGACTTGCGCCAGAACGTTCCAAAACGGAATCTAATATCGGCTTTCTTTGTATTATTTGACTTGAGTCAAGTGGGATCATCTTGGAGTCCTGCGTACCAGTTTCAATCGGACCAGAAAGTGCAATGAGAGGAACGGGAGGATGATAATACTGCTGATCAAGATTTTCCACTGCCGCTGCTGCAGCAGCGGCACTGGCTAATCGACTGACGCCGGAAAGACTCCTGCTTGTGCCTTCAGGTTCTTGTTCCATAATGTGTTTCACTTTCGACATATGGGACCAACTGTCACTTTCTTCTAAAATCTTTTCGAAGCCAAGACGTGAGTCTTCTGGCTCTTCCTTTTGGCCGTTATCTAAGTATCGCAGTACCTGAGGAGACACTGGAAATGGAGTGTTGGCATGAATCATAGGAGCTTTTTTAGGCGAAGCATTCTTGACTGTTGAGTCTTGCCCATCATTGTAGCCTCGTTTTTTCAAAAATACGGGAGGTTTGTTGTTTGAAAATGTTGAATGACTTTTGGTTGTGGATGCATTCCCTGTCGACTTGGTATGACTCCGTGGTTGTTCTTTCTGCATTCTAAGTATTGTAGCCTTAACTCTCCGCTCCAGGACTTGATACCGTTTGCGCAAATGACCGCGATCTCTATGCGGTATCAGTCGAGTGGAAAGTTCCGCCCACATGTGTCCTAGGACTGGAACAGCTCGCAGCAGCATTAAATCTTCTTCCATAGACCAACGATGAACGTTCAATATTGCGGGTGGATCTACCTTTCGTAATGTAGCAAACGCTTTAGCATCAATCTTTTCAAAAGAGTCCGTCTTTGGAGGAACCACAAGATCACCGTTCTTACTTATTTGAATTCCATGAGCTTGGTAAAGCATCACACTTAGCTTAGAATATCGTTGAGAAATAATGTTGATTGACCGATCTGGTAGGTACCGATCTGCAATCAGTAGCCATTGCTTTTCACCGTATAAATTCTTGCATGAAATAAGAAAAATGAAAAGTTAGATGGAGATGATTGGATTTCTGACACTCACAACGAGCAAAAAAATAAGAAACTTACCACTCCTCGAAAAACCAAACTATCTTCTGCGGCTGTGAATTGATTTCGGTCTCTTCGAAGTACAGCAACTTGCTCTGGAGCACACGGAGGAATGAAATCAGGACCAAAAACCTCCTTGGGTTGTGACAAGAGTTCCGAATATTCTCGATTGGGTGCATCTGGTAACCAGGCAGGATCATAGTTAGGTCCAGCAGCATCTTGCAATAGAGATTGACAAACTTCATATGCGGAAGGGGATGACACAGAAGATGTGTTACCCATGATGCCTTCAGTGGTTGTCGCTTCATCCAATGTTGCGAATGTATGCTTGAGATGGTTTAACCCGGGAATATCGAAAACAGTTTGACCATGCGAGTTCTGGAGTGTACGCGTGAATGCAGCACGAGTTAAACGACCACTTTGAGGAATATCGGACGAAGGATGGTAACTCTGCTCCAATTGAATGGAAGTACGAATAGCATCCTTGCGATTCTAGATAATTTGGGGATAAAAACGAAGAGTGTGAGAAGCTTAGATGCAATAAGATGTCATGCCCCCAAAATGGGCGGGTGTGCAGACCTGTGGCAAAGGAACAAAATATTGACACTACGTACTTGATCCAAATCTTGTAGCATACCAACGGCACCGTCTAAAATTTCCACCAAGTCTTCTTTGGATTCCGAAAAGTGTGACTTATAAGGTGACAGTTGTGATGACTGTGCTGCACGGACACACAAGACTGCCTGTTGGACCAATAATTGATAATGTTTCTTGAGTAGGGATTGCAACCGTGCCAATTGTGCCGATGTTATCGGTGTCGTAGATGACCGAGACGAGTTGGCTAATGCTGTAGGTGTCGACAAGGATGATTCAAGAGGATTCATCACAGTTACGGGATGGGTAGTAGATGTCGATGTCACATGGTTAGTGTTGGAACCTGGTATATCGTGTGTTGTTGTGGTTTGGGAAACATGATTGTTGGAATTGGTGGTCAATAATGTTGTCATGGCAGCTTCTAGATCTTCTTCCAATAATAATCCGAGTTCTCGCTCTAGTGTAAATGGTTCTTCATCATCATCATCATCGTCGTCATCATCATCATTAGGATGATTGCGCCAATTATGATTGCCATTGTTATTCTTGTGACTCCTTTTTGTGATTTCGATAGGCTGCATATTCAACGGCCCTCGCTTCGTCGATTCATCTGGAGGATGATCATGATCATCACCGTAGTCATCATCATCATCATCTTCGTCGTCGTCGTCATCGTCTTCTTCATCCTCTTCTGGTAACATATTGAAATCATATTCTTCATCGTCCATAGGCAAGGATTGAAAGAAATCATCATCAACAAGTGATTTGACAAAAAGAGCGTAATCTTCATCGTGTACATTCGGAACAAAGTGAGAGGTATGTTGTTGTTTATTATGTTGTTGTAGCGAGTTATGTGATGGAATGTGCTGTTGATGATGGTGCTGTGGTTGTGGATGATGTATAGCTGCGGCAGTAGATGATGACTTGGATCGCTTTGGAATAGCTGATTGTTGTTTCTTCGTATCACTGAGTGCATATGCTCGAGCTACAGCGGCCCTAGCTTTGAGAGTTTCTTCATCTACCAATGGTATCGGTGGAAGAGGCATTGCCTTTTGAATCAGAGAATTGTTTTCTGATTTCGTCATAGGTTTTGTTATCGTTTTCGTAATATATCAACTGTTGCAAGTGATTTGGAAAGAACACATATATAATCATAAAGATGATTGGATTTGTTTCAAAATAGTTTCGATGAACGAGTAAGATAAATAGTCACTGGGAATGAAAATTTCCAATTTCAGGAAAATGATGTCTTCTTGTGCAAAATGGGTTTTGGAGAATGCAAGCAAAAGAAGTAAACAACTATCGCAATCGACCAAACTCGTAATGCAAAATATAGCAATGAATGAGTCCCTTGACACGTAATCTTTTCACACCAAAGGAGTATAGACAATCCTTGCTATGCCGTCCTCAAGAATAAGGACTCGCTATTGGTAAGGTAGTAATTGAACAGTTATCTCTGTTCGAAATCCTATAATTTACACCCTCGAGTTGGCGCGGGAAAACTTAAATTCTGTCAATACGAAAAATCTACTCAATTCCTCGTTGCGAGAATCGCCTGTTAACGTCCTTTTACCCATCGGTGTGTCTGCCTGTCTGCCCCATAAACATGCCCCAGTATCTTCTATCCCAGTCACTAATTTCATAGATTTATTTACCAATCAAGTAAGAAAACATCCCATGGGTCCACATATTCTCGCGGCTGTCGAAGGTGAGATTGTATGATTGCAAAGTAGTGATGATTTCGTACGTGCTGTATATCCAGTTTTTTCTATAGCACAGGCAATTCACAGGAGATATATCAGCAGGGCGAAAAATGTATGACAGAAGAACCTATTGCAACCGAAACGAGAGATTCGTGTCAAAAGATACTCTTTTTTTAGCATTCCAAATTCTTTTTTTGTATGAATCGTCTACTATTCAATGGAATTCTGATAGTAAAATCCCATACATCTCAACTCACATTTTCTATCCATGGCACATTTTGAAATTTGAAATTTGCAATTCTATCTCACTCTTCATCTTTTGTATGCATGCACACACAAAAATACTACACAATAAGGTTCCACGGACGATATTGTCCCTATCAAACGTGCACTTCTGTCCGTTTCCGATAAGACTGGGATTGTGGAATTTGCCACCTTCCTTTCCAAGGAACATGGAGTCCATTTGTTATCCACGGGAGGTACCGCTGCGGCTCTCCGACAGGCAGGACTAGATGTCACGGATGTGTCCGAATACACTCAAGCTCCGGAATGTTTGGATGGGCGCGTCAAGACCCTTCATCCCAAGGTCCATGGTGGTCTTTTGGGGGTCCGAGGAAATCCGACACATGAAGAGCAAATGACTACTCTGGGTATTGACAAGATTGATTTGACTATCGTCAATCTCTATCCCTTTGATGCCACTGTTGCATCTGGTGCAACTTGGGCACATTGCATTGAAAATATTGATATTGGTGGACCTAGTATGTTGAGAAGTACAGCGAAGAATCATGCCTTCACAACGATATGTACATGTCCTTCACAGTATGCTCGAGTGATGGAGGAAATGACGACGAATCAGGGTGGGACGACTCTGGCATTACGGAAAACAGTTTGCCGCGAAAGCCTTTGCCACGTCAGCTGCCTATGATGCTTCCATTGCATCGTATTTTGCCAAGCAACTCGAAGTGGAGGCTCCAGTCGTAGTTCGGGTCTACAAACCTGAATTTTCATTAAAGTATGGATGTAATCCTCATCAAAATCCATCTCAAATTCTTTCTCGAGATGGAAATAAGCTCCCTTTCCAGGTATTGAATGGCAAACCAGGGTATATCAACCTCTTGGATGCCGCCAATGCATGGCAACTCGTATCTGAATTAAAGCAAGCTACTGGTTTAGCGGCCGCCGCAAGTTTCAAACACGTCAGTCCAGCAGGAGCGGCGGTGGCAGTCCCATTGAAGGAGTCGGAATATGATGCCTACGAGTGTCCTAAGGATACCGTTTTGACTCCCTCTGCCCTGGCTTATCTACGTGCCCGGAATGCTGATCCCATGTGTTCCTTTGGAGACTTTTGTGCCATCAGTGACACAGTAGATGAGGCGACGGCCAAGTATCTTCAAAGGGAAGTGTCGGATGGGATCGTGGCCCCTGGATATACCCCTGAGGCATTGGCGATTTTGCAGCGCAAAAAGAGTGGTGGTTTCATCATCTTACAAGCCGAAGCAATGTACGATGCTGGTGATTTAGAATACCGTGAGGTTTACGGAATGACATTTTGTCAAAAACGCAACAATGTCACTATGGAAGTGTCTCACATGACAAAGGACATTGTAACATCCAACAAGGACTTGGATGAATCCGCCCTTCGTGATTTGCTGGTGGCGACTGTCTGTCTCAAATACACTCAATCCAACTCGGTAGGATTCGCCAAGGATGGAATGATGGTTGGAGTCGGTGCTGGACAACAATCTCGTGTCGATTGTGTAAAGTTGGCTGGTCGAAAGGTCGCAACGTGGTGGTTGCGTCAACATCCCAAGGTTCTGGCACTTCCCTTCCAAGCTGGAGTAAAACGTCAAGACCGAGTCAATGCTCGGGTTCGATATATTGAGGGAGACTTTACGAAGGAGGAGAAGGTACGATGGTTGCAAATGTTTTCGGAGGAACCAGAACCTCTCACGGAAGAAGATAAGGAGGCCTTTTTGGGAAGCTCCTCCGGAATTGCCATCTCCAGTGATGCATTCTTTCCTTTCCGTGATAGTATTGATCATGCCAGTAAGTTGGGTGTTTCCTTTGTGGCACAACCCGGTGGTAGCGTTCAAGACAAACAAGTCACAGAAGCCTGTGATGAATATGGAATGGCAATGTGCTTCACTGGAGTCCGCCTATTTCATCATTAAGAAGCAACGAATTATATTTCTACAAGAATTTGATTCTTCCTATAGACAGTGCAGTCTTTATGATGCTGAGAATAAAACACATGCAAACGTAAGATAAAATAAACTCATATCTCGCTATTTGCAGCATTCTACTTAGCCGATTCAACTATTTTCATAAGAATTAATAAAGGAAAATATAATGATACGTGAAGGGAATACAAACCATGACTTTCTATATTGATGCAAAAAAATTAAATGATTTCATTGGATTCTTTGGTAGGTGTTGCGCGAAAGGCAGATAGAGGCGGAGTATGTATAGGCGATGCAGGAGAAGAGGGATGGTTCGGAGCGTCGCTGTATGGTTCTGTTGTGGTAAATTCAATCGTCTTTTCACGATTATCACGACGGAAATGTCTATATCCATATACCAAAATTCCAATACCC
>CAAAJI010000239.1:0-39009 GCA_900642245.1 Fragilaria radians
TCCTTTTACCAAGGAATGTAGTTTAGCTCGTTAGCAGGAGTATGATCATAAACCAAAAATCCCGGATGTCTTTTTTAGAGAACAACTTTATTAATCTCAACATTCACTTGCAAGTATACCGTTTGATAAATAATTGATTTGATGAAATGAGAGTTTTGGTATCTCGAATGATTGAACATGCCTAGTAATATAGTTGTGAAGCAAAGGCAAACATTGTCTATGTGAACATTATATTCATCATCACCTGCGGGAAAATAATGGAGGAAAAATGCAGCAACTATCTATAAGTAAAATTTATGTGATATGCACTTAAAATATTACACCCGAAACCTTGGACAGGCAACTTGACAATTTTGTCAGGCTTCTCTGAAGTTGATTGCATTGCGCATCAAAGTAGACAAGATTTGCTATACTTTTTTATAGGAATAAAAGCACTCCATGTGAGAAAGACATCGTCCAAATCTCTCTCCATTTGATATTGGGTCAGACTTCATTCCGCAATAAAGAAAACAGGGACAATAGAGACATATCTAGTATCAATTATTTTTGGTTGATATTCCGGAATTTGCTCAATTAAGTTGTTATTTCTTCAATTTTTAACGAGAAGGATACCATCAAGAGGTTCCTTCACATATGCCATGTAGAAAGTAATTGAAACTTTAATCTGATCAAAGTTAAATTGTGAAAAGTAACTAAGAGTTTAGATAAAAGAGTCAATAGATTACGTTTGGAGGAAGGAATTTAGGATCTCCGGTTGAGGCTTTGTTAATGGAACAAAATCAGTTCTTATATAAAGTTACATCACGAGATTCCGTTTGAATCTAATCATTAATCTGGCTACGCACACGTATGAGATGCATAGTTTGCTATATAGAGACACTCCAACCACGAAATCTATTCAATTTCAATGTTATTCCACTTTCCTCGCTTAAAATGCCCCCAATCAAGGACTAGTTTCTTAAAGGCAACAATGGAATAAAGTAAAGCATTCATAGCTAAAATTGTTCGGTGCTCAGTATCCCCATCTTTCATAAGCTTTCCAGTCTCTAATGGGCACTAAATGGTAAATATATTATCATTCCTATGATTCAATCCTCTTTGCCTTGACAAAAGTGTGAGAACATACCACTTACCCTTCTAGTACAGTTCATCAGTATGGGCCATCTTATAGGAGAGGGAAGAACTTAGAAAATTCACGAAGTGAGCAAAGGAATAAATTTGCTCAAGGTGCTCATTCGACTGGCAAAAGAAACACACACAGTTACACCTTAATTATCATAAGCAAGTTGCAAATCTATTTTCAAGTGATTGGTAAGATGATCAAAGGGCGGCTCAAGCTTGTTGTCCAAGAAACACACCAATAGAGCACTTGATGAGCTTTACCCTACAGAGTTACGTCTACGAGAAACTTTGTTTTTATTTTTGCCATCCTTTTCCCAGAGCACCTTGCATACTCAAAGCAATTCTCACTCCATAGCATAGATTCTTGCATTTTTCCTGTAAAAATCAATATTCTAATACCAAAGATATACTTCAATCTCAAATGAGTCTCAAGTAGATTAGTGAATGAACTGGCGAGTCGCAACTAAACTCAAAGGATGTATAGCCTTTTCCTCTATCCTGTTGCAAAATCCTCTTCTTATCGATTGCGATTAAAGTCTTTGCTACTTCTAATTCCGGATTATTTTCGATAATTGGCATTATTTCTCTCTACGATGATAGCAAACTTACAGTGCCTCATATTTCATCAGCTTATCTTCATTCTCATTCAGTGTCAACTTCCTGCTAATTTCATGTAAATGACACTCTAAAACACTGTTACATTAACCAAGAAATACTGAATATATACATTCAAACAACAAATCGCAAGAAGTTCCATGAGTATTACAAACGATGTACCATCTTTCCACAAATAATGGAATATTTCCCTCAGCATTAAAAGGTAAAACCACGACCCCTTTATTGAAGAGGACTTCAAAAATATCAGGCTCTTTCATCGTTAATTTTATTATGTGTAACTTTGTCAAAGTGATATCAACATTTCATTATCAGATTAATTGGCAAACATACAACATTGCATTGTATGCTCTCTTATGTGCACCATAACGAATAACATGATCTACATCTAAGAATCTAGCTTGAGTAAAGTGATAATAAGAATGTATTAAATCTTACACTCCCATTAGAACAACCCTAAAATGTACCTTACCATCAATTACAGGATCAAGGCTTAAGTGTGATTCCTATCTTGAGTGAAATTTTCGTTTGATGTTTTATATTTTTGGATTAATATAGAAATGAGTTGATTGTTTTATCCTATGGAACTTGACACAGTGATTTATGATCTTTGGTGCAACGAATAAAACAATGGTTCAAAAAAGTGAAATACAATATGTATAATGATACCCCTCTCAGAAATTTAGGATGCCTATCGAGGTTAACAGATTCTTTCACAAACAGCAAGCAGAATGTTCTACTATTTTAAGGAGCGATGCGAAAGTGGAAAATCTTCTGTGTAGCATGAAGTTTTACAACGAGTCACAAAAAGGTGTTGAAGTTACTTTGAGGTCCAGGAGATGCTTTCAATTAATTTACTCTGATGTTAGGTGCATGATTAGCAAGGTGTGAGTTACATTGGTAATGTATTGACAGACAGGTCCAGGAAAAGTTCATAAAAGGGAACATCTCTGGGTTAAAAGTCAATAAATGCATTCTTCGAAGACCGTGACACCCTCGTTTAGTTTAGACATTTGGTCTAAAACTATTAGTTCATGAAGGAAACATGTCGTTTACATTTTGCAAAGTTCATGAATTCGCGGGAACTGAGGGCAACGCCTATAGTACTTCGGTGTCTCAAAGAGTCTAAAATTGTTACGAACTTACATTTTCAAAAGTCAAGTAATGAATTTCCAGTTCCAGAGCTACAGAGTGCTTTATCTCCCTTTGTTGAATTTCCAGAACCGGATCTTACTCCACCTCCTCCTGCGTCATGGTAATCTTCTGGTGGTATATGTAGCAATGAAATATGAAGCTTTCTCCTGTCTCGCTTGAGACCGTAAATATGAGCCTGAGGACGCTTCGTGACTGTCATGTTTGCAAAGTGCCCCCCACCATTAGCAGTTGCTGCTGTTACGGTGGACACTTTGGGAATACACAGCAATCCATCTAAATGACGGAATTCATTCGGGGGAGGATAATTATAGCGCCTGGAGACAAAACTTTCAACTTGAAGGACAACGTCGGCTGTTCTTTGGAGGTTAATTTGATCAGTTGTATGGGATGGAATAATTCTCCATGGCTGAATGGTGACTAAAGTAACAACCGGTAGTTCAGTCGACCGTATATGAGTAAGTATCAGTGGAAGTACAATTGATATAACGCTCACAGGAACTTGGAATAGAACCAAACGAATAAGTTTGCCTCGAGGTGCAACTTTTAGTTGAGAACAGACACTTTGAAATAATAAGAATCCGAGCTCACGATTTGACATATTTTTGGAAGTAATGCCTTCTAGGGCGTTGAACAGCTGAATGCAATCTAGATTGAAGTCCTGATCCTTGAGACGTCCATTGAAATCGAATGAATGACAAAAGGTTTCGCCACGATTTGGGCTACTTTTCGATAGGTTACCTGAGGCTTGATTATGCCCCAACCTTTGATCTTGAATTTTTTTTCGATACTGCCACGCAATCTGGAGACCATCTTCTGCCTCATTGTCTTCGTCATCCTCTTCGAGCGTTTCGAGAGGCTTAGGTAAATGATCCAGATCTACTGCTTTTTCAATCACTTTATCCCAATGAAGATTCCGGGGTAAGTTGTTGACCAATTCCGATATTTGGTTGAAAGAAGGTCCATGAATAGAACTTTTCCATCCATCTTGATTATCTTCGTATGATGTGAAGTCTGTTGAGGGTTTATTGCTTATGAAGTACGGAAACATGACATGTTGTTCGTGCGAAAGAGCCTGTTTGATTACCAATGAGTGAGATCGACAAAGATAATGAATGCTTGAAACATCACACGAACTGAAATACCTCAGCACACCAGTTCTTAACCAAGCACAAAGAAAGATCTTGAGACCAACGATCTTCCTCGATGAGTATACTCGTTCCAAGAGGTTGTCCTCCACCTAGGATCACATCTAGCTCTCGATTTCCCGAGGACGAGATAGATATTCCTCCAGTCCATAGCTTTGTACCCTTGAGTATTCCAATGGGGTCGGTACGATTGCCTTTTCGACGAAAAGTTGAAGACATAGCCGTGTGTCAGGCTTCCAACAAAGTATATCACATTTCAAAATTGTGTGGTGGTAATTGGCATTATGAGATTATGGCGTACGACGTACACACCGTGTGGCAAATTGTTCAACTCCGTTTTTTCCCTCATTATTTGGAATCATTCGCGATCGACAAGGAAGGAATTTCTTCCTCTGGAACCGAAAGAAGTGAAGATTTTTTTCCACGTTTAAGTTTAGGCTTATCTCGAGTTCGTCGAGGCGGAGGCGATTGGTATGAAGCGTCAACTGCTGTCATGGCATTTCCAAAGATAATTTGTTCAACTCCATGCCAGCACCTATGGTGACCCATGACAAGTTCCCATCCTTTTTTAGCGATTGAAAGACGCTCCTTATCATTATCGGGATGAAGATAGTGTAGTAACATACTTTTCAAGGATTCCCGGTTATTGTAGAAAATAATGTTTTTGCCATGAACTAGTCCATCAGGTACAACGATCATTTCGTCAGAAAATACCAAGGCACCTGAAGCAAGCGATTCCATTAATCTGAAATGACCCTCCCACTCATCTCGCTGTGCCACGACAATTATTTTCGTTCCAATCATTTTTTCGATATACTTTGAAAACACTAGTGAACCATCTTGGGCAACTTGATCCGTGTCGCCAGAATACTTGACTAAGGTAGTAATCGTACGGTTTTCCCCAATTGTCATGCCGTCAAGAGATGCCACAGTATTAGCTACGGAACGTCGGAGTTGGGAATAATGGGCAGCATCTCCTTCTTGCACGAAAAAAGCAACATCACACAAGATACGTTTGGTATCTACTGGACGCAATTTCTTCAAGTCTCTCTGTATTCGTTGATGATCAATAGATTTAGCAACTTCTGTCACTATCGACTCTCGAACTGGATACGAAATGTATAATAGTCGACCCGAAGAAAATTGAAGTCCTGGATTTTGATTTATGTGACCTTTCCGGACCCATGATTGTTCAGAATCCCATACTCGATCATAAACAATATTTCGTTTGGCGATACGAAGAGGGATGGAAGTCCGAGATTGTTGCAATTGGTTTCGAAAGTTTGGACATGCGAGAGTTTCAGAGCTGCTGCTGTAATCAAACCACACAACCCGAGCACTACGCTTTCCTTTGGGGTCTACCTCCATTGCGTGATCGAGTAGAGCTTCCAAAGCATGACAATCATGTTCTAGTGCCAAGATATCTGCTACCCAAAGTAACGGTGCTCTTCTATCTTGATCATGATGGACAGCGAGAGAGGAAATAGTACCATTTGACTCACGGAATGAAATATGGATCAATTTGAGATACTGTGACCTCTCAATACCTTCCAAAAGGAACTTGGTAGTTGCTGAATTTTTATTGGATGGACCTGTCCAAAAATAAACTTGCACAGGGTGACGATTCGACGGCTTATTCTTTGCATCTAACACTGGATCTGTGGAAGGATGGTAGTTACGTAATGCAACTTCGTTATCGTTTTGAGTGGCAACCGGAGCTTGTGTGGAAATAATGTCTTTCGAAACTTCACCTCTATTCTTCTCGCTGCGCTCTTCTGAGGCCAATCGATATTTTGGATCAGTCTTTATGGCATTTGAATTTCCCTCAACTTTCGCAATCCTGGCTTGTTCCTCCTCAATACTGTCGTTTTCTTGTGTACCATCGTCGATATCTATTTCATTTTGGTATATATTATGAAATAATTTTTCGCTTTGGAGATGTCGGAAGGAAAGATACGCAATCATAATAATAAGAGTTACGTAACGCAAGGATGTGACAGGCATTCTAATGTCTGCGGTCCTCCGACGAGAGGTTTTCAATCGAGATGCCTTTGTCATTGCTTCCCTCCAACTTTTGAAATCAGATTTGTGCGCCGAGGAATCCAATTCACAAGAAAACCCAAAATTGGGGGAATTTTGATGTAGTTACACATGTATTCCTAGAATATTCTACACCCACGGGAGTAAACCACCTTTTTTGAAACGAGCAGCGTTGGAACATCAATTATGATCATGAAAAAATGTAGAAACATCGATTGGATGTCGGGAAAACTAGGGAGAATAACTAAGAAATTTCTAAATAAACTTGGCTGCTACATAAGCAGAGCTTAAGAAATGTCATGACTTCAAAGGCTGTTTCCCAATGACCACATCAATTAAGAATTGTATGGAAGTTATCATCAGTGTAGGAATAGTTGAAACACTCCAGTGTTAAGGAAACAAAGTATATACATTGTATATTCATCAAGGATATTCTGTTTTCACTTGTCCGTGTAGTTTCAAAGAATAATTCAAGTTCAATGAAATCCTTACAGAGACAACCATTGGGTTCTTTGCAAGAAGCGATCCTTGGTGTGTTGTTGAACTATGGTTAGAAATTTGAAAATGAAATCAATTTCGGAATGTAGTTATTCATCTATTTGGAGACTAAAAACCAAAGAACCTTTGAACTCTCAGCAAAACTTTATATCTCGTTATCAATTCATTATAAATTGTCTTTCAGGAATATTTTGATTAGGGTGTTCAGTTTATTTTGTCATGGTGTAATTCCTTAACATTGTACGATGTCACAATTCAAGCGTTGTACCTTATTCTTGTTTCTAATGGGAAGATATCCAAAAGATATTTTTACCCGTACAAGTATTTTCCTCGTGATCCTACTTGTGTTGACGTCTCCGATACTTACGACAATCTTACTTTTGCTCACCATGATTTTAAATGTGCCGAAAGAGATTTTATCAAAGACGAACATACGAAATGTAGTTCAAAATGTATGCAATGAAGTGAATAAAGATTATAACTTTGATTATGGCATGTTTCGCCTGGGTGAAGTTGGAGATTGGGAAGTTATTTCATCATCACAAGTTGAAGGCAAGATAGTTCATTTAGACGACAAAGCTCAGAATTTAGCGTCATTCTTCTTCATCGTTGTTGAGATGGATCATCAGATTGTTGGTTTTACGTCTTTTCATCTGGCCTATTCCACCTGGGATGGACGCGTTCTCTTTCAAAGTAAAACTCAATCATTAAGTGACTCAATGGAAAAAGCGCTTTTGTTTACGTTGGCTCATGTGGCTGTGAAACTAGAGGCTCAGAGACTTGTTTGGCAGGTGAGTTTAGTATCAAATACACCTCAATATCACGAACGTAAGATATGTATACCTTTTGATAAGCATTCTCACATTTCCACAGCACCACCCTGATAAAATTCCCCTTTATGAGACATTAGGTGCATCGTTGCTAGGAAGTTGGTTAACTCTTCGAATGGACCCCGAAAGCATAAACACTTTCTTACTTCGTCAAAATATTCCCATCGAGATATCTGGTAATAAAGATTTGCACCCAATGCAATCATCCATTGATGAAGTCTTGAAAAACTGGCCAGCAAACGACGATGTCGATGTGTTGCTTGCTACTAATCTTGAACACCTTAACCATGTTGAGAGGCTTGTTCATGCTCTTGCAGTTTATGAAAAAGAAGAAGATGCAGTTCATATAAAGAAGGAGCATTTCTTTGTTGATGGAGGCTTCGTCGACGGTAATCAGCCCCTCTACAATTGTTTACTGTTACGCAGCAAAAGTAAGGATGCATATTTCGGTCTTGCTTTATTCTACTTTGGATTCGATGTCGAGCGCGGCCAGTACCTGTACTTGGAGGATCTTTACATAGACGAAGCATTTCGAGGAAAAGGTAGTGGAACCCTAATCATGACTACTCTCGCTTTGATTGCGAAGAAAACGTTGTGTACAGGATTTGTATGGCAAGCGTTAGACTGGAATACCTTGGCCTTGACATTCTATGATAATCTTGGTGCTACTGTGATTGACAATCTCTTGACTAGTCGACTGTGTGGAGAACAAATCCAAGAGTTCTTGCAATCAAACCCATTAGGGAACGGACCATAATAATTAACATCTAGCAACAAAGAAGGGACTTCTTTGTTCAGCCTTTTCTACCTATAGTATTTTGATTAAGGATATTAGGCAGTCTTTTGATTCTTTGACTTTGCTATCTCAAACCAAACTATTTTATTCGAATTTAGAAGACAATTGAGTCAGAGCCATAACTATTCCAGTACCATACATATCCAATTCATAATTTGAGACTAACATAAAGGGCTACAATGGCTTTGAACTTTCCTCTTCAGGTTACTTTTCTTGTCCATATTCCTCAGGCTCGGATGACTCAAATTTGATAAATACTATCCGTGTATCCCATGTAATTATGCAGATGTACTACTTATCTAATTGAAAGAATGATTCTTTCCCCGGAATAGGATGAAAGAGAACCTTGACTTCCAGAGAGTATGTCATATGAAACTTCATTTCCACAAAATCCTATTTGCCTCAAGAAACCCAGGACCTCATACTTCTGCTATTTTCTGCTTTCTCATTCCTTTTAAAAATATAATCGTAATGACCTATAAGTAAAAATTTTGAAGATTACCTTTTGATAATGGATATTCTTGTTTAAATCAGATTCTCGGAACTCCGGAGCCTCCGACATGTTGCACATTATGTATCCTTCTAGACAATGATTGCTCCTTAGCCCTAATCCCAGGTATCCATGCCCTCAGGCTCTTGCAAAGAGGTCTATATACGACCTGTCCAGGAAGTCAGTGAATTCAGTAAAGTATGATTCTTGACAAAAAAACAATTATCGATGCTCCAATTGAAATGATAAATTTCTTACCTGGAAGAGGTGCTAACAATTGACGCAATTATTGTTGACAAAGCTGTGATTCTCAACAAGTATAAAGAGATCAATGAGAAGACTGATGATGACAAAACAAGCTTGAAATTCATTGATTTAAATGTGATATCCTATACAAAGTTAGTATTCACCGTCAACGTGAGAAATATCATTGTAAAAGTGGCGTTTGCCATGATTAAGGGATAGAAGAATAAGAACTACACAGGCTGAAACACATCAGTTGAATTTGAAAAAGAGAAGAATTTTGAGTGTCACAGAGTTCATTCCCTGGTAAAAAAAAAAGATTTTTTGACAGGGAGAAATGAGGTTCCAGACATTTAAATGGCTATACATGAAGAGCTAAGCATGAAGTTATAAGGTATGGTTTCTGAAATGACAGATTATCGGGTTCTACTTGATATTCAGGAGTAATTGATCTATGGACCTTTGCCTGCTCATCGTTTAGAGGCAATCTTACTCGAATCAGACTCATAAATCTTTTCGCAACGTTGTTTAGTGATACTACCGTAGTCGACACTCACCTTCAAAAATATGGACAACTACAAAGTCATCAAGGCTCTTGGTCAGGGTACTTGGGGTGTTGTTCATCAAGCAGAACAGAAGGGAACTGGTAGGATCGTTGCTGTAAAGAAAATCAAGTCCGAGAAACCGGAAGATGGGGTCAACTTTACAGCGGTTCGTGAAATCAAGCTTCTTAAGGAATTCAAACATGAAAATATCATTGAATTGGTAGACGTCTTCACAACTCCCGATCAGGGTGTATGTTTGGTCTACGAATGTGCAGTAACTGATCTTGAGAAAATCGTTAAAAATAAGGCTATTCCCCTATCCATGGCGGATGTCAAACAACATTGTTTATCCTTATTGAGGGCTGTTTCTGCCTGTCATGAACGATGGATACTTCATCGTGATTTGAAGCCTGATAACTTGCTGTTCTTAGAGGATGGGACTATGAAGTTAGCTGATTTTGGTTTGGCACGAATGTACGGAACTCCAAAGGCAAGATTAAGTCCGCAGGCCATCACACTATGGTATAAACCTCCAGAGTTACTCCTTGGTGCCTATGAATATAGTGCAGCAGCTGATATGTGGAGTGTGGGATGCATATTTGCGGAACTACTGCTACGACGGCCTTTCTTACAGGGGATTAATGATATCAATCAGCTAGAGGTAATATTTACAGTTTTTGGGACGCCGACCGAGTCCAGTTGGCCGGATCACAAAAGTCTCCCACTACCTGCACAGGGACTGATATGGGATGACTGTGTGGCACAACCCTTTGACGACTTTTTTCTTGCAGCACCCAGAGATGCGATATCTCTTTTACGATCCATGCTGGTACTTGACCCTAACAATCGAATTTCGGCATCAGAAGCATTATCCCATCCATATTTTATTAATGATCCACAACCAACACCCAAGGGAAAGCTCATCCTCAAGGCAGTTTAGAAACTATACATAAAAGAAAGGAAAAGAATATATATCTTTGGCGTATACCTAGAATTTACCTGTAGGTTTACAAACGCGACAGACATTGCATCAGTTTCGTTGTATTTTCTGTAAATAGCTTTATGTTTGTCGTACCGGTTATGATTTCGACCACTCCTTTGCATAATGTCAGCAAATGGATCACCTCTTCATTCATATCATTCAATGAAGGTTATAGAATCATCATGCTTTTCTGTATTACATTCCTGGACACTTGTTGAGTAGATTCTTCGGCTGAAAAGGAAAAAGTTGAATACCATTGTGGATTAAGAGGACGCTACATTTATATCATTCAATGAAAGTTCACATTTTACCTCTAACTTGTAATCTATGATAGAATCATCATGCTTTTTCTTGATTAACATTTATGGAGGCTTGTTGAAAAAAAACGTTGAAGTAGATCCTTTGGCTCGCAATGAAGAGTTGACTATCTATCGTCCAATGCAATATATACTATTGATCCTTTGAAAAAGAGACTTTTTAAATTAGCAATCAGGGATTCAAACCTTTATCAATACTGTCATAGTTGTAGTTTCACAAAATCTGACTCAAAACTTCTATAGGTTCCTGAGCCCTGACTCAGCATTAGGATTAGAAAAGTAGTTTAAATTAAAAGGAATTGTTAATGGGTTTTAACATGTAAAGCTATAGTGCCGTGAGGCAAATACTCTTTCCTGTAAAAGGTTTATGGCTTAGCTTGGAATACGTTTGACCTGCTTTGCATATACCAGAGAATGCACACACTGAAGTGAAGAGGGAAATAAATCAATGTCATAACTGGACTGTAGTAACCAACTAGGTGAATTGTTGAAAGTGGAGGCCATGTTACACACAGGAGCATCGGAATAAGAACTGAATGAAGGATGCTCTTTTGTGAACAGTTCAATAGGATGGATATAAGAGGTGAAAATAGCAGCGATAATGGTAAACTTAAGCCGACATTGGCTAAAAGCAATGGAATGATACAGTAAATGGTAGCCAAGCATAGTACAAAGTGAAAACTTTTATGCGTGAATCGATGGGAGTTTGCAGCGAGTTGAGGAATCATTGGTATCAATCCGTATATAAAGAGTATTAACATAGTCATGTACGTCGTTTGCAGGCTGTGTGACAATTCATAAAGACAGATGGCAATCAGCCAAACAAGAATTATCATTTTCAACACTTTCAGATCAAATACCTGAATATCCACCAAGATCAACTTAACGGCCCTAACCACAATTGGCAATGCAATGAGTAAATTCGGAACTAAGTACTCCGAGTGCGAAACAAATTTATAAGGAGAAGGCAAAATATATTGCGATTGAGAATGGTGCAATCGTTCGTGTAGGTTGCTCAATGCTCGTATGATTCCTTCGAACTTGGTGAAGAAGTCGATAACCAATGTATTCAGTTCCTGCTTAGATCTTCCTTGGAGATGCACTTGCAGTGTCAGTGAGTCGATACCGTGAAGGAGAGCAGATGTATGTGGGGCAAAGGGACCGACAGCCATGGTTCGTACAAAGAGTGCCATATCTCCCAATTCAATCCACCATGACCGGAGCACCAATGGTAATTGAAGCGACCAACGTCTCCAACGTAAAGATTCCACAACGAATGGATGAGCCATATATGTTGTCATGTAACGACGTTCGTCAAGAAAAATCATTCGAGATATGACTGACACAAAAACAAAAACAAGATCCATGTTAGGAAGTGCTCCTCGCTTTGCTTGTGGTAGGATAAGAACTTCATTCAGTGGTTGGGGAGTTTCTTTTGATGTTACATTTAGGACGATAAGATTCCGAATGATGGAAGTCCTATACGAAGCTGGTATGGCTGACACCTGTTCCGCAAATGTTCCCAAATAGGAATCTAAGAAATATGTAACTGCCTCATCTAGTGTTCTGTTCGAAGAAATTGAAGGCGATACCAAGAGTATCGTTTTGGCTAGCCAAGGTGTAATTTGGGATGAAGATGTCAAACGTTTTAAGAAATGAAGCATCGTTCCATGAAACGGATCATCCAACCAATGAATAGATGGTGGAACAAACATAACAATCGACTCGGACACTGGAGTGATTGCATTGGAAATTGGGACTATCTTGGTAATTTCCATCTCAGATAGATGGACGCATTCTAAATTGTCAAGTTTTCCCCGAGTCACAGTTGTTACTGCATCACAAAGGGAGGCAAAATTAGGTGACGACGAAGTTCTAATTCGAGAAGCAGGAGGAATAACCCAGGGAGAATCATATCGGAAGTTACCTGCATCTAAGGAGTTTTCATCAATGTACCAACCACGACATTTGAGCTCTCCGGTCAGAATCGATACCAAAGGATGTGCTAGAATCCAAAGTGATCCAACGAGAAATAAAAGAATTGTTAGGAGGATGTCCCACCTCTCTTGACATTGTTTTTCTATCATTCTTCGTATCCATGTGGATTTTTGAGGTTGATTGACCAATGAATCGTTGCTATTCATGCAGGATAAAGGGTCTTTCGGTGGCTGATTGGACTCCTTGGTCATGATGCGAAGGTAACATGGAAACTTTTTTTGACCGCACTGGCCCTACAATACTGTACCATTTTTCTATGCCCGGTAAGCACACTGCAACCATGCTTAGTTAAATGATCTTCTGGCAGTGCCGTTTGTCGATCCTTGGAGTGTGAGATATTTAATGTCCAAGACTATGTAATTTTTTGAACAATTTCCCAATTATTATTTCAGTATCTTATTTTTGGTACAGGTTGCTCATGGCATCCAAACAAAGTCTCCTTTACTTCACTCACTCGTTGTTTGAATATGTACTGTTTCGTGTATTTGTGGACGGCACTTTTGTTGTATACTGCAACAATTATAGAAACTGTTTAACAACCTTGATGGTCGACAATAGGCCCTTGTTTGCAATTTACGTATTTGAGGTATGTGGTACTAAGCTTCACCTTAAAACACGTAAGACTCATTCTTTGGATTTGGCAATGGTTCCTATTTCTCAGTAATTTGGTTTTTATGGAATGTGTTATCAAACAAGCTAAAATATGCAATTTTTTCTCTCTAAAAAGGCATGAGGATTTCCCAAAAAAAAGGGACTAGTTTCTGTAGGCACCTAGGTCTTCTTGAGAAATAAAAGGTTCCAAATATTTGGAAACAGTACAGTGTTAGGCTTATTCGATTTTAGGACATAATGTGTGGCATCTACTTACTCGTTTTTGTTCTCTTCCAAATGAGCACCCAGCTTATAAACAAAGCTGCAGGAATAATTGCATTGCATTTCGAGAATGTATACTTAGAATAACGTATTCTTTGTAAGAGGAAGTAAATGCCCTCAGTCCACATGTAGAACAAGGGAGAGATATGCCGGATTTGTTTCTAATTTTTTACTTGGTGTTGCTTTCTAACATTTAATTTTCACTCTTTTAAAAGTAAATACAACAATATTAATCTCAGCGATGTTTTATATTTTAATTTAAGTTGTCCACATTTTTGTGCATTAGCAGTATAGAACGGAAACGCTCTATATTCTTTCCAATTACGTAAAAGACTAATTTTGCCTCTTTTGATTATTCTTAACTTTTTTGATCCAGACACAATGATATGTCAGTTGTCCAATATCAGAGACTTGTGAACCAACTATGCGATGTCAAACAGGAGCTAAGTGTTATCAACAATTGTAATCTTAGTTTCAGGTGGCTCATTATGTCTTACAACCTTTCGTCGTAATGCGGATACACATCATCAGCTGTAGAGTAGATATACAATCTTGAAGTTTTTCATTATCAAATTACATAGCTGT
The DNA here is from genome assembly GCA_900642245.1 of Fragilaria radians. Lineage (NCBI taxonomy): Eukaryota > Bacillariophyta > Fragilariophyceae > Fragilariales > Fragilariaceae > Fragilaria > Fragilaria radians. The sequence goes on from CAAAJI010000239.1 coordinate 14,235, forward strand.
TACATAGCAGGACTTAGAAAATTACCTCTCATTTCAATAAATAGAAGGAAATTAGGTGTACAAGTTTAATGCAATAACGAATTCACGATTTTTTTTTCTATGAAGTTACATGGGTTTTTCCAATGATGACAACTTTTCCTCGTACGGGCAATAAAAGGGAACATTCCAAAGATAGTAAGTTGGATCAATATGACCAAACAAAACCTCATCCGATAGACTAGATGATATTCCTGTTGAGTCATTTTGAATATCATATTTTGTGATGAGAAAAATTTTCTTTGCGGAATCAGAAGCCACAAGATACTTCAGGAGCGAATATATTGTTCGGATCCAAAAGGGAGGGTCGAGCGCAACGAATTGATGCAATCGTTCTGGATAATTCTGTTGCAGAACTTTAACCATGGATTGGATGGCTGTGAAGGGAGGTGCAAACGCTCGGTCATAATCATCGCAACGAAAAACTACGTTGAACGTATCCCTCTCTCCCTGGGATATGTATTCGACAGTTGCAGCTGCTCGTTCTACCATGTAGATACGTGTCAAGATAAATGCATCCATATGAAAATTATTGTTGTCGGCATCATCATTTTTCTGACGACTAGATAGTCGAACTGTGGGTCGATTAGAATTGTCTTTCCCCAACACGACGATATGTTGTTTAGGCAATTCGGATGCAATCCACGACTGCATCAGTAAGCATTGATCCCGTTCTTCATCCGAAAGAAATTGTACGTCTGTAAGGAAGCAAAGTCGTAACAAATCTACTTGATATTCCTAAGGAAGGACACAAAACATTAAGTCTGAAAGAAATGAGTAATAATCATCACTTCCTTGAAGATATCCGTACCTTTCGGAATGCAAGAGTGGCGACCAATGACTTTAAGGACGATTCAATGTTTCCTCCTTCTCCTACAAAATGACGTCTGACTTCCTTCATGGCCATCATACTCCTGACATGGGGTTCGGTATCTTTGTGCTTTCGGGACGAATACCAATATGCGTAAGAAGTGCAAGCTGCAGCCTCTTGATCTTCTATGGAGAGAGAATCTAACAAGTCCTTACATTGACATTCTTGCTCATAGCTTTCATAAAAAGGTTGGCAAGTTAGGATTTTTTGTAAGGTATCATCTGGATAAACGAAATTCATCCTGTCCTCGACAAATGTCAGTCAGTCAGAGAGGAGAATACTGGGTACTCGCATGCGGATAAATCCACTTACTTATTAACAAAAACCTTTCGAATAAAATCTATGGCATAACTATTTTTGCTCATCCCAGAAAAGGAAAGAGATTAACAAACAACTAATTGTTGCATGCCGATCTTTTATTTTAATTATCGTATCTGTGTGGCAAAGCAAGCACCAACTACTAGATATTTAATGAACAACAGCCAGTAACGGCGGCCATGATGACTTTATTGGGGAATTTACAAGAATCGTACTAGTATTTGCAAGAACCGTGCTATTGAAACGGAGCTTGAGGTATACCTGCCCCGTGAAGTAGAGCCCACTATGCCACGCAAAAAGTCTGCTTAAGATACTTTGAACCTTACCTTTGAGGCCACATTGGCCGCCAGAGCTTGGTCTTACTTACTATGACATTTCATTGACAACGTTGAATATGAACGTTGACAATAAAAATAATGCTCTTGTTGTGGGAAAAGCTTTGTAGGGACAATGACAGAGCAATAAGTTGTATTTCAAAGTGCCCTGTAGTGCTGAAGACTATACCTTTCATATTGCTTGCAGAAGAAGGGTGGCTGGTGCATCACTCTTGTTTGCTTTGAGCATGAGTGTAATTGAACAATCTATAGTGAGCTTTTGGTACCTTGAGACTACAGGGACAATGGATTCAAGGAGTCAATAGATGATGACTAAGCAATGTTGACAAAACAAGAGAAGACGCAAACTTTACGTGAAGATGGAGTAAAGTTGAGCTGTATGATTATATCGCCCTTGAACTTGTCAAGGACAACATAATGATATCACTTGGAAAAATGCAGTCCTTCCTCAACATTCTGAATGAAAAAGGATCAGAAAGCCTTACTATATTTGAAGGTTTACTTGTTTACTTAGTTCAGTACAATTATTGTAAGTTTAAAAAAGTATTATAATTTTTGAAAATATATCCGGTAATGGTAATTTTTTGTAAATTCCCCATTTTTATTAATAACACTTGTAAACGTAACCACATTCGCAATTGAAAACAGATTAGTTGGTGTAGTTCAGCTATATTCTACTGATCCCGTCTACATCATTGAAATGTATGGAAAACCGCTTCAGTCAACCCTAAGTTTCAAGAAATATCTGATGTCAGGATGACAAGGAAGGACCTTCCAGTTCCACACGTACAACTAACCCAGAATCATATTCTGTTACATTAGCGAAGCCATTCTTCTTCTAGATCTCCTTGTTGGTCCAATGTTAAGCCTGGCAAGAGGAAGTAAGTCAGAAAAAAGAAATACATTTGATTATCTCTTAAGCCCATCCTGTCAAATATTCATGTTATTTTAGATTGGGCAGTTGAGTGATATTCTCAATACACTTCTGATTACACCGGATATGTAAAAGAGTAATATTTTCAAAAAATCATTTCACTTTTCATGTGGGGCTCGTGAATTCATTCACCATTATCTGAATTTTACTCGGTATTCTATGAGTCATCTAAGTTAATCCTCCCTGATTCTTCCCATTGTGATATTAAATCTTCAATACTTTCATGTAACATTATTTTGGAATAATTATAATGTAATTGTTTATGCTCAAACCTATTTTATATTTTCTTAACATTCACAAAAGTAAAGTGGAATGTATCAGTAGTTAAGCATTTTTATAACCTTACTTTATTGCAGCACATTTATATCTCTGACTCTTTCTTTGTCTTTCATTATTGCGACCGAAGACGAAGTAAAATGTAATATTTTCCTTCTGCCTTCACGACATTCATTCAGTAGTTTGACTACGCCATGTCGGAATATATACTTTGAGATGATAGTGCCTGTATGGGTTACAGCATGAGGATGTGAAGTCAATCAAGAAAATTCTGTTGAATCATCAAATGACATTTTCCCATCGTTCGTTTCCTACCATCATCTTGCTACGTCATGCGCTTTTGTTCAAAAATATTCTTCTTGGGCTAAGACGACTGCGTAGCGTTACTTTTGTTATTTCCTTCCTAAATCCATCCATTTTCACCGATAAATCGATATTCTCTCTTGAAGATACCTCCTTCCCCAAAACAATACTTTTTGCTTCGTTTTCGTCCAATTCACCTCTCTCCTGAGCTTGGCAAAGACTTGGATGACATACTTCACGGTAGCAATGAGCGATATCTTCTACGCTCTGATTTCCCTCAAGTCTTTGTCTTTCTTGCTCTTCTAGCACGGTGATAATTGACCGAAGCACGAGCGATTGTCTTATTTTTGCACCAATTCGAGTTTTCCCTTCTAAACCACGAGTACATTGAATTTCCGAATCTCCAGTGTACTTTCCCGCAGACATCATTTTAACAAGCTCCATCGAGGACGATCGAAAACTTCTAAAATCCTTACGTTGATACCATCTGCTTTCAATTTCTGCGTTGCTGATGTCCCAGATGTGCTCCACTTCGTGAACAATTACAATGCTATTGAACCTTAAGAGCTTGGAGACAGAGCACATCGTAGATTGAATGAGATTGTCAGCCAATTCATTGCCCGATGACTCTGCTGAGGAACATTCGTTTTTCAGTGAAGGCCTGATGGGTGCAATCATCATCGTCATTATCAACCGTGAGTAAGGATATAATGTTCTTGGAGTGAATTTTGCCTCTTTGAGATTTATGGACACACGGAATGAAATCCAAGAATTGACGAACCTAGTGTCACCATAACAAAGCACAGAATTATAGTTAACAAATATTTTGCAGAACATTCTGCAAGTCACAGCGAACAGAATTCAACGATTTTGAGTTCTTGTTTTTGATCATTTGGCAGACACCAATTTTCTTTCTTTTTAGCTTGATAGCGACTAAACCATTCATTTCAGTCCTGGATTGTGAAGCACACGTATGCAAAAAGTGCGTCATTACAATGGCGAGTACTTAGCTACCAGTAAAAAAAAAAGCAATGAAAAAAATACATAACAGTGAAACTTAACTGAAAACACAAAAGGTGCATGAATTAGCGTAGCAAAAACATCAAATAAAAGCTTGCATATCCAAAGAGAATCCAATCTGATGACATGTCGCCAATGCATTAGAGCCCATCCTGAAGTAAGACTTTCAAAAAGAATGTTGCTTGTGCTTCATTATTGAACCTTTTCGTAATGGCATTCGTTAGAGCATTACAACCAGCGCAAGACAGCATAGAAATCATAAATCTGGGAATATTAACTTTGTGAACATAAATTTTAAAATGGATTTCTATTTCTTTTTCTCCGTGGAGAAGAATTTACGTAATTACCATTGAAAAATTCAGAGGCAAAGTCCCTAAGTATTCTCGAAAAAATAGATTAAATCTTTAACCTGCTAAATGTATTGCCTATATGACCTTTTGTGTCAATAACACTGAGAATTTGTACTCAGATGATCTACAACTTTTACTCCCTTCAGTCTACGGAAGGAAGCGTGCTTGGGGGGGGGGGGGCTGAATTCTACCAGCATACAAGAATTACAATATTTTGATTCTACCTTCTCCACAAACAGTTACAAGTCAAGTCTAATGACTCAAAGAAATCTTGATATCTTTAAAATGATTGTTCAATAAAAAGGAAGAAGAACGTGTGCAAAAAACGGGGGAAAAAGTAAAGGTAATGGTAAAGAAACATGAGAAGATTTCTTTCGTCATTTTTTTTATCAAAAAGTATCAGGTTAAGAATCTTACTCGATTCTTCTTTGATCTTTATTATACTCGAGGTTGTTCCATCAAGGAATTTAACACGCTTAAACAACTGGTTTATCTACTTTTCATCTTGGAACCTCAAAACGACATCAACACGTTTCGAGTTGGGAGAGCAGACCCTGAGGTTACCAATATTAAAAGGAGTCCCAGCTGCCCTAACCACAGATATTAGCCCTACTATCACATTCAAGAGTAAAAATCGGGCATTGACTTTGACAACTAGCAGACAATGAGTGTCTACCAACAATCGCAGAAATCCGCCAGTATACATCTACAAAAGGTGTATGGGCTTGCCTTCCTTTCTGCAAAGGATTGGGAGTTGTTGTAATTGAGCACTACAATAACATGCATTCAAGGTTTGGCGAATGTTTCAATCCAAGTTTATGACGTCTGACGAAGCAGCTAATCTTAGCATTGAATTGTTTGATGAAGATTAGAAGTCACTTTTGTTACCCTAAACTCTTGCTTGAGTCTGTGATCATCGAAATCAGATGACAAACTGCTGATACCCCTCTTGAAAATACTTTCACTTCATAACACATACTTTCTTGTCAAAAAGGTTTACGGTTAAACTGTCTTAGCCTCACTTTCTCACAAAGTCTGAATGCATTAAGGGTACTGATTTCTTCGTCAATTACTCAGCAAAGTTAAGTTCAAGTTCTTTTGCTGACAATTCATCGCTTGCAACTAAAATGATATTGACATGATTCCTGACTTCTTCTTTAAGTTGGTCAAGAGTTTAGGGGCTCTACCCATCCCCTACATTAGGCAAATATCATTGACAGAATAAGAAAGAGATAATTTAGAAACGATTAAGGTAAAGCGGCTTCTCGCTAGCAATTAGTCAAATTATAACCCTGCAATCTCGTCTTTACCTTTGGATTACTCTCTTTACAGTATGAAAGGATACGTTTTTCATACAGAAGAAGTGTTCAGCTTCTCATAGATCATTATATCTCATGCAAATGCATCGTGTTTGGTTGGCATCAATTTGTGCATTTATTTATGACACCCCTCCTCCCGAATGGCGTTCAGAACACATCCATATTTGCAGGTCATGACTCCGTTGCAGCCAAAGAGCACAAATAAATTCAGATTGAGCTGCAATTTCCCTAAATTCCTTATCCTATCTAGCTGCTGGTACTCTTCCACCATTGTCAGGTAAACAGATTTCTGAAAATATACTTTTCATTTCTTCCTGTAAGGAAACAACGCTTGGCGTAGAATAATTGAATCTAAGTGCAGGCAATCTTCCATTTTATGAGTAGCATCTATTTTTATTCTTCAGTAATGTTTAATCTTAAGACAGAATCAAAAGACATTTTTGTCCATGCTATACCTTAATCGTTATTGTCGCTCAACGCTGCCTCTCCATTCTGCTTATACCTGGCTTGCACTCAACAAACTTCCGTACGGTAATGCAGTTGACATGAGTCCTCTTTCAGAATTCATCTTGAGGTTGTGGCTGCATTTAATCTTTTGTCATTGTTTGACTTTTGTCAATTTGGTTGTGATCCTCCAGCATCCTCGCCTGTTTTTCTGTATCTCAAGTGATGTTTAGATTATCGTAAGCAATACATTTTTAAGTCAAATAATTAAAATGTTATGAATTATCTCAACTTTTTTCAATAAGGACGACGGAAATAGCTCTGATTTCTAAGATATTATCGTGAAGGCCATATGGTGGAGAAATGGTTGAGAAATGAAGTCTTTAGTTAGCAGATTTTACATTTAGATGACGTCTATAATCTCCAAATATGTTTGACTTCGTAAGAGGAGATGCTTAAATCAGATTGAGCAATATCTATGGAGAAAAGCATATAACAGGATAGCATTTGTGGTTGAAAGTCAGACAGCTTGAATCACATACTAGCAGAAAGTTCCGAACAAGAAACGTGAAAGCGTGGCAAACTACAATAAAAATTGTTGTCATGTATTCCCGTGAAATGTGCAACCAGCACAGATTTGGGATATTTGGCATCCCATCAACTGGACTTGCCAAACAGAACTTACATCATTGAAGAATGATACATATTTTCAGAACTCAAGTGTTATAACATTGGGATCATGAACCATTTAACATCCTCACATAAAATACTCCTACTACTCTGGGGGTGCTTTCATCGTGAATTGTCAAAGTAAAATTCATTTCACTCCTACTGAATGTGTGTAAATTAATTTTCCACAGGTCTGAGTCTGTAGAAACATTTCTCAATTGGACTCTTTTTTCTGGTGAAATTTATCTTGGTTCTTGATCAAACTTTTTTTTCTTCAGTTATGGCCTAGCTATGCCATGTGGTTAGACTTAAATTTGTAGATGGTGTCCAGGTGAATACTTGACAGGAAGCGTATCAATAAATCTTCAAAAGTTGCATCCTTCTCTGTTGAGATTCTTCTGAATCCTTAGTGGCAGCACTGCCTTTCTAAACAAGTGCATCCTTATAATATCATTTTGTTAAAGGATCCTTCGCATTTACTTATCCAGTCCTTCTTCTAGATAGATATTTTGAGTAGAATGATTGTAACCATAACCTTTCGATGTATCAGCTCTCTAAGGCTGAGTCGGTTCAGTCAAAGGTGCGTACTTGTCTGGTATGTTACTTCTTTGAATACTAAGTCACTCAATTCCGACAATCCTTTTCTTTCCTCCCATCACACCAAATATAGCTCAAATAAGAGCCTGAGAAGAAACGTCCTGAAGATGATATCGATAAGACGAATAATTTGCATAGCTGGTTCAAATTTAACAGTGGTGAGAAGTAGGATCGCTGCTGGTTTTCGATATTCCAGTGATTGGAATCCTATAATCCAAAGTCGACGAAAGTCTATTCTAGAACATCGATTCTCACCTACTCGGATTCAACTGACTGAATATAGCAGCAAAACTAACGTCAACGAAAACAACAACAACAGCAAAAGATACAAAACGCCCCCAAAATCATCTTCTACGTCTCGAAAGCGTGAAGGAACTGCAAAGTTACAAAAGTTTACACCAAAGAAGAAAGTTCTTTTCAACGCTTGGGAAGAGAAGTATCAAAAATTGCAACGACAAATGGAATCACAAAAATCGTCTGCAAAGTCAAAGCTACCTCCGGTATGGTCATTATCTCTATCGTCATCAATTTTGTACATGAACGAATATCAGTTGGATTCAGAACTTCAAGCAATTATTAGCGATGCTCGTGAATTTGTAAATAGCATTCAAACTCCAGTATTACAAGGCAGATTAAAATTGGAACCATATGAAAAGCAAAAACTACATCTTTGGCTTCAAGACACACTTTGCTGGTTCCGAACATCATGGACAGATTGTTGTCAGGTTATTTCTCTTCAAAAGGCGATATCAAATAGAGAGATTTCTAATGAATGTCAATCCATATTACTCGAGGCTGCCTGTCGATCTGGACAATGGGCTAATGCCTTTCGTCTCTATAATGAAATCGAGGAAGGAATGACTAGTAGTAGTAGTTCCAGGAACAAAGCCTACCGAGATCATATCCTGACGTTGGGACTTTATGCCACAGCTCGGTATGCTCAACAACAAAAGGAACCTGCGGTGCAATACGTTATGAATGCAGTACAACGAAAATTAGAGAAAAGTGATGCCAATGCTACTTCTAGTAAGTTATTATCATCATTCATCAAGCTAACCAGTGCTCATACTGTTATTAACCGTCTAGTGTTTTTCTGTAGTTATTTCATCTGCGGGATTTGCTTTGGGCCATGTAGGTGCTTGGAAAGAGCTTCTTGAATATCAAGCAGATAATGATTTTCTCGACAAATTCGGGCAACAATATGCCGGTGCCATGATATATGCATGTATTCTCAATGACAGATACGACAAAGCTAGAATGCTCATTCCAAGAGCTATGCCAAAATCTCTTGATGAGAATGAATCTCAGGAAAAGGCTATTATCGATCCACTTTTGCGTGATATTATCATCCAAGTAAGTGGATCTCTGCCCCTCTATCGAGAAGCTAGACATCAAGGATTTCAGCTTAGTATTCGGGCCTTCTGCTCCGTTGTCACATATAGCCCAGATACAAAAGAGTTCATTGAAGTTCTTCAGGATATCTGTAAAGGTTTGGATTGGATAGTCCAAAACGAGTGTTTCGAAATCCTTCAATGTCAATCCAAAAATGATACTCCTCAAATTTTAATAGATGAGTGTCTACTCTGTGTTTTACAAAACTGCAACCATAGACAAGAATTTGGATTAGCCTTGATGCTATACGAATTCCTCAGTCCCCACTTTCTCGCGAGAGGGGAAACATGGCAAGGAGATATCATTCATTATTTATCAAATTGTCATCACCAAGACAGATTATTAGCCGCAATTATGACATCGCTGTGTGGCCTTGACCTTCCACACGTCGCTTCATTCATACATGATGCTGTTGTGAAAAATAATGATAAAAATAACTTCAAAATGTCGTCCAAAGTTCTCGAATATTCAGATTCTCTTATTCCATTGCCAAGCCCATGGGAGACCGCCCACACTTTACTCATGAAAACGGTCTATGCAATAAAATCTCTAAACTCTGAAAAATCAACACCAGGAGATCTTGACGTCAACATTTTATTGGCATCCTTGGCAAAGACTGCGGAGGCTTGTACCACAGCACGTCATCCTGAGGCAGCCCTTTTTTTGATGAGACAGGTATATTACAATCTAGCCAAGCCTACTTCAGAAAATAATTCCATGAGCGATGATGAATCCATGAGCATGGAAGCACTTTTTTTCTCCAAAGACGATGCTCTTCTGGCTGAATATTTCCGAGCCCAAAGAATACAGGGTACTTCGAAAAATGCATTAGTGATATGGCAACATCTTCTAGAATTGAGCAGTCTACCATATACGACTGATTACCCCTTGACTGTCAATGAGATAACGCAAATGTTTTTCTTAACCAACCAGGTGCACAAAGCAATCGAACTCTTTCAATCCATGAACACAGCTGCTTTGACGCCAGATATTTTCATTAGTGTAGCCAAGGGATTAGAAGCAGCAAAAAACTGGATCGCCATTATTGATTTACACCGCTTATCAATACCCTGTGGGTGTTTCTCAGAGTCTCTTGGAATTATTGTCATGAAGGCTTATCTAGAACTACCTAAGTTTGAGGGGAAAATAAAAGAGCAACGAAAGATAGTGCGGCAGATTAGCGAGCTGTCTGGAATGCATGGAAATGATTGGTTATATCGAAGGTATTGGAACCTTAAGCAAACCCTTGGAATACGTTGTGCCCGCACCCTTCTGTGGTGGAATGACCCCAAAACAAGTGATCTTTATGAGCTTCAATTTGCCATGGAACAATTTAGGAAAACTCAAGAGGAGGGACTTCGACCAAAACTAGAAGTTCTTCGTGCAATTGTCAGGCACTGCCAGCATTACAACCGACTTTCGTGGATTGTTTCAAAGCACAACATTAAGATGTCCTTGGAGAAAGAAATGTTGCACAGACTACTGCAGGATGTCATTGTCGCCACGAGAAACACACCTCTTCAGAAAGACCATTCGTTTGCTGAACAAATGATTCTTGCCTTACATCGTGTTGAGGCGCAAGAATTGCAGGACAACTTTGTGTCCGAAATCACGGAAAGGGGGATTCGAATTAATCCTTATCCAAAATAGAAGACTGCTCAATTCAATGGTGAGCATTATAGTAACGAATCATAGATGCATCCAGACTTCAAATTTCGAACTCGTAGATTTTGTCCAGTTACATATGATACAAACATGCCTATCACGAATTAATACAAACTTTACTCGCTAGACCTTTTCTCAATTGCGAAATAATGACGGAATTAGAAGGCAGTGGCTTTTTCCACACCCAATCAGCACCTGCTTCAAGGAATTGATCATCAATGTCATTCCCAGAACAACCAATAATGATAGAATCAATTCTTATTCTACGCATCGCAAACACGACATCCGTTCCAACCATAACCCCCCCGGCTTCATCCATGTACTGGTCAACAACAATAACATCAAATTTCTCGGATCCACAAATAAGCAATGCCTCTTCACCAGTTGCGGCTTCTTTGACAATAGATTTTGGTGCGATTCCTTTCAGAATTCTCCTCTTTAACATGACCCTATTCACATTTATATCATCCACAATTAAGATGGACAATTCAGAATCAAGCACTTCCTCTGATTCTTGGATAAAAGCATCGGGAGGAGGACACTGTTGAAGACGCATCATCACAATACATGAGGTTCCAGGCTTGATTCGTGGATCACTCTCAAATTGAATTGATCCACCAAATAGCGTTGCAAGGTGTTTTGCAATGGCCAATCCAAGTCCCGTCCCTGGCGCACCACCTCGTTGTACATACCTTTCAAAAAGATAGGCTTGTTCGCTTATCGGGATTCCAGGGCCGGTATCGTCACAAGTGAAGCATACGAAGTCGTCTATCCAACGAAACGACACAGTGATGGATCCTGTGATGGTATACTTGATAGCATTGGTAATTACGTTTGTCATAACCTGTTGAATTCGATGAGAATCTCCCAAAACCCAATCTTTCCCTTCGGTGTCAGAATTTGTTCGAAATTCGACATTTGGCTTCACGGATGGTAAAAGCATTTCGTATATTGATTTTAGTGTGGCTTGCAACGATAGAGATGCGATATGGAGAGTCATTTTCCCTTCTTCCATTTTTCGGACATCCAACAAATTATTCATAATGGAGGCCATGAAGCCTGTGCAAAGTTTCATCCCAGATATCAGTTTTTTGGCAGCCTCAGGAACGTCATCTGGCATAGCATTCAGAGCACTATCGATCGCTCCAAGGGGATTCCGGAGCTCGTGAGCAAAGTATGCCGTCATATTTCGCTCTGTTTCAACCTTGGCTTCCTGGATGGCTTGTAAGCATTGCATTTCACGAAGTTCCTCCGCATGTTTCCTGTCCTCTGTCACGTCCTGGGCAACACCCACAACTAGGAGTATCCATGTAAGTAATGTGATTTGCTAAATTGAAAATAAAAGTATATTACTTGTACGAGCTTACCTCCCACAACATTGTCATCAGGGTCGCGTCTCGTGGTTGCATTAACTAGTAAAACCCTAATCTCCTTTGACTTAGTGAGCATTTCGAGCTCATAGTTCGAGGTCTCTATTCCAGAAAGCGCTTCATTCATAATTTTAGAAACCTGATCTCTCATCAAGGGAGCGATGAATGTCTCGACTAAAGGTTGATCAAAAGCTTCTTGCTTTGAATACCCTGTGACTTCGGCGATCTTGTAATTCCACTCATTTACGTTCCCATCAAAGTCGATTCCAAATATGGGGGCATTCGCAGTTTCTATAAGTTGACGAAGCTCCTTTGCCATACTGGCAACTGCCCTATCACGATGCACTGTCTCAGTGACATCTTGCGCTACTCCCACAACACCTACGACATTATTTTCAGCATCTCTACGGGTCGTTGCATTCACGAGAAGGTACCTTATTTCATTTGACTTGGTCCGAAACTCTAGTTCATAGTTTGATGCTTCCTCACCTTTAAGAGCTTTATCCATTACTGCTTTCACTGATGCGCGGTGCGTTGGAACAATAAATGTGTCTACCAAATTACAATCAAAGGCTTCTTCTTTTGTGTACCCTGTAATCTCAGCAGTCTTATTGTTCCACTCATTGACATCTCCGTCAATATCGATTCCAAAAATTGGAGCATTTGCTGCGTCAATCAACTGACGTAATTCATTCGCCATCACAGCGACGGCACGATCGTGCATCGCCGCTTCTGTCACATCTTGAGCAACTCCCACGACACCTATTACATTATTTTCTGCATCTTTTCTAGTGGTTGCGTTTACTAGCAAATAGCGAATTTCATTGTCCTTGGTTCGAAATTCAAGTTCATAGTTTGAAGTTTGGTTGCCTTCTAAAGCATCGCGCAAAACTCTATTTACCGAACTCTGAAACGCAGGGACAATAAAAGTTTCTACGAGCGGTTGATTGAAGGCTTCATCTGCAGAGAAACCTGTAATCTCAGCAGTTTTATCGTTCCACTCGTTAACCCTTCCATTTACATCGATTCCAAATATTGGTGCATTTGCGGTGTCAATAAGCTGTCGAAGTTCTCTCGCAATTGCAGCAACCGCCCTGTCGTGTTGAAGTCGCTCTGTAACATCTTGGGCAAAAAATAAAACTCCAACAATTTTACCAAAAAAATCCCTTCTCGTGGTTCCATTAACGAGTAAGTGCCTAGTATGCCCATCAGATGTCACAATGTCTAATTCAAATGAACTAGATTGACAGCCTTGGAGACAATTTCCTATGATTTCCTGAAATCTTTGCCTGAAGGATACAGCAACATATGTCTCGGCAAAATTTTGATGCATTGAATCTTCTTTGCAATATCCAGTCGTTGTTGACATTTGTATATTCCATTCATTTACAACCCCGTTTACATCGACACCAAATATTGGAGTATTCGCTTGCTCGAATAATTCTGAAAGCTCCACTAATATAGTGTATAGTAAGCTTTCACTAGATCTCTGATTTATGAGTGTGTCGCTTAAAACTTGCGTTGTGATAAGTTTATCGGAAGTATCTGCTCTTTGATTTCGTAGATTCAGGGAATTTATGGAGGCGTGATGGTTATCACTGTGAGTATTGTGCAAACTGGCAATTGAAATCCATTTTGCTTGTTCTTCCCCACGGTGATCTAAGCATTGGGTCAGATTCTTTTCCGAGACTTCCTTGAGAAGTGATAAATCAAAGTTATCTGAGGCTCGTTCTCTATGCAAATCCACCATTCCAGAATCTTCAACTCCTCGCATAAAGGCTTTATTATTTTCATCATGAAAAGCAGGAGATTCAGATGTGTCATCGTGAAAGCTTGTTCTTTGATCCTCGACAAAGAATAGATGACCAATCCATTCACCATTATTTCTTCGTTGTGAACAAACAGTTATCTTGGCGAGAATTTGATGATTTGACTTATGAATCATCTTCACAAAATGATCTGTTGCTATTTTCTCCTTTCGAAGAAGCCTAGTCATAGCTTGATCAGCATCGTCGCATAAAAGACACAATAATGAGGAATTTCTCAATTCATCGGAAGTGTAGCCCAACAATTCCACCATTGCCTGATTCCAAAGACTTATGTTTCCCAATGCATCAACACAGAAAATACCGGAAGTTATCGTATCAACCCAGTCTAAAACTGATGGCCAAGAGTCCATAATCCTCTAGATTCAATAACAAGATCTGAGCGGTTAATGATTATTCTGCTAAAAGGATCACAGTGATAGGAGGGTCAACTCCTTTTTGAACAGGTGTGTAATCGATAGCATACTGCAATACACGTGTACTGCTTTTTTTGTTGAAGAGAAAAGCGTCATCCACTCCAGGCATCGCAATGATAGAACTTACTTTATCAATCGTACTTGTGAATATTGACGAAAGTCGTGGAGACGACGATGACATGCTTTCATGCTATAATAAAAACCGTGCTATTTATGTCTTTAAGAAAAACAGAATTTTTTTTCACCTACACAGCAACTCCATTCTCTGCTCTTATGAATTGTACACTGCCAAGTCGATTCTCTGCCTCGAGAATTATACATTGCGACAGACCGAAGACAACACCTCGATAGTCCTGGAATCGGAATACGGTAACGTGAATGAAATTCAATGTTATGTCAATTTACGCACTTTCACTTTGAACAAATAAAAATGAAATCTTCTAATTGTGTCTTTGAGGCGCTTTGATAGCATTCTGACGTTCCAAATCTAGCATTATATTTTTTATGGCCAAAAAGACCCACAATATATCAAAAATGGATTGCTAAGCGGTTGAAAAAGCTCACAGCAGCTAGCATATTAAAGCCCAACATCAAGGAATTGCACAGCCCATTGAGAGAACCATCCCTAACTCCTAAAAATTGGATTGTTGGTGGACAAATTCCATGCAAGATCTTACTTTTACGACCGCTTAAGAGAGAAACTAATTCTTGTAGTGGAATGGATTTCACAGAGTGAAAGTAGTAATGATATGTTCATAAAAACCCTATAACCGCATATTCTTTGGTAACAATCAAATATTTTAGGGGAGAAAAAGTCCACAACAAAACAAAAGAATACAGAAACTTGCATCGAAAAATCCAGGGTGTTCGTTCGGATTAAGAATACATGTGTGAAATTCAAAGTACCCATGTTTGCGGGTTTTCTCGGCGCCTTGAATTTTGAATTAGCTAAGTGAGACAGCATATATATTTGTAATTGGCGGGAGTTAACGGCAACTGCATCTAGAGACGTATGGCAAGGACTGAGTGAGTCAAGAAAAATAACTATGTGTTGGAAGGTTTGGAAACATTGGTGCCAAGGATTCCATTATGAGCGTGATTTGGATTAGAAATAAAAGTGAGGTTGTTAGAAATAAATTTGCATTCCTTTAAGTATCATTCTTTCGGTTTATTGAAAGAGCGATAACTTCGGATTATCAAGTAGCTAGTTCAAGGAATCTTCATGTTAAAAATGATATTATGAGTAACAATAAATGGATGAGAAAGAGTGTCAACTTTTGATGAGCAAAAGAGGTTTTAGGGACCTAGTTGAATGCATTATTGTCTTTACCAATGTTTCAATGGTCAAAAGAAAGCATGAAGAGGCTCAAACCTATCTGAAAAAGAGAGTGATAGAAGTTGATGAATAGACCGCAAATATTTCACATTCACCGTTGGACGCCAAACCTACGACAACGTGTTTCGATGATTGTGCGGTATGAGCAAAAGGTCGACGGAAATATGTAAGCAAGGTACCGAAAGAGAGAGCTGAAGTACCCGGAGGAGGCCTATTTTAGGCGTTTAATCAACAAATGCTGAAGGACTTGATGGAAAACAACATTGGTTGTTGGTACGTGATGATTGCACCGATCAATATTTTGAGCTGTATTTTGAAAAGGAAATTGAGCTGAAAGAAGAATTTTGCCCCACAAAAAAGAGCTAAAAGCGAAAAATAGCAGGTTTGATAATGCGTTGTGAAACTCAGAGATCTAGGGCAATGTATTTCTTTTGAATACACCACAGCAAAAAGATCAAGTGGAGCACTTCTTGCGCGTATGTAAGAAATAAAATTTTGGACTGAAACTGCGAATACAATGACAGATTATGATTAAATTTTCGGGTTAGGTATTGAGAAAAATACAGACTCGTTTTTACAAGTTTTTGGGAAGGGAACAACGAGTGGAACTAAGTTTAGCAAATGCAAAGATTCGCGATGCTATTCCAAATCCTTGTGAGATATTCAGAATCTGATCAAGAATTAGAAGAATATTGTTGCATTGCTCCATACAGTTCTGAAGCCATAAAATTTGAATAGGGTATTCATTAACAACATGGATACAATTATAGCGTAACATATGGTCAAATTTTCTAATTAATTTGGCAAAGACAGAATGATGTATATAGAAGAACTTGAAATGTTTTCTAGAACATCTAAAATGCGCTCAGAAAAAATCTTTTTTTCTTGTTATCCGTGAGACGTTGAACGTATGTGAAATGTTTTTGGACCAATTCATTTGGATTCAATTAGGGCTAGGGTATGAGCAATACATAAAAAAAACCTTCGAAAAGCGTATACAAATAAACCAAATTTCAATTAGGATACAACCACGATGATCGTATCTTTTTTCTACCAGGGTCCTATTGGATGGAGGGCTCTTATGTTATCCTTAATTTTACTCTTACTTCTGATCTCAATAGCAAGTTCAGAACTACAGGGCATGACTGGCCTTGACTTCTTCAAGGAGGGAGTTCGACTAATGGAGAACAACAAATTTGACTCGGCGGCTATGAGTTTTTGGGGGAGTGTGACGCATTATTCTGCTGAATACTCATATAGTGTAGATAAGGCTATGGAAAATTTACTCCTTTGTTATCACCGTCAGAATAAGATTGCTTTGGGCTTTGCATTTGTGGCAGCTCAAATGTACAAGGCCAACGACGCAAGAGCACGACAATTTCTTCAAATGGCATACAAAGTGGAACCATCTCATCCAGATATCATTCATCTTCTAAATCTTATGGGTGAGACGGAACAATCCATTTTGAGAAATCGTGTCTATAGTGAAGATGACATGGATACGGAATCCACAACCAGTCAGGGAATTAATGATGGAATCGCTACGAAACCTCATCAGTGTCGGACAAGATCTGAATGTCGGAACTTCATCACTGAAGTCGATGATCGAATATTGGAACCAGGATGGGAGGATAAAATTCAGAACGATTACGTGAATGCAAAGTCTAGATTATTGAATACACCCGACATGGTTGTTCAAATTCCACCTCTTGCCCCGTTTCATGTAAAGTACGATTCTTTCTGGAACAATCACTTTCATAAAGATGGAAGAGTTACGTGGGAGCCAGATACCTTTGCGGTTCTGGAAAAGTACTTGACAAAGGATACTATTGTAATAGATTTCGGTTCTTGGTATGGGCCTACAGCGTTTTTTAGCGCTCAATTAGCCAAACAGGTATTTGCGTTGGAACCGGATCCAGTCGCGTATTGTACCATGGAGAACAACATTAGTTTGAATCCAGACTTGAAGAACCTCGTCGTACATGCCATTGCTGTTGTAACTCCTGAAGATGCTGGGTATGTCCAATTTCAAACTCGACAATTGGGAAATAGCGAGTCTATGTTCGTTCCTAATATCCCAGAAGGAACGGCGCTCAGTCAATTCGAAGCAGCTGGATACACATTGCCATTCCTACTTAACTTGTGGGGTATTACATTCGATAAGCAGCCTGTATTCGTTAAGATTGACATTGAAGCCTACGAATGTCGGCTCATTCCGTCGTTTCATGAATGGCTAGTGGAGGAGCAAAATATAGATAACTTGACGATATTTGTGTCGTTCCATCCCCAACTTAAGCCTTGCACTAAGACTCAAATGATGGGCTCACTCAAAACATTTCAGCTTTTCCAAAAAGTTGTTTGCAATCACCAGACACTTCCGATTAGACAGGATACAACGTTTGAGCAGTTTGATGCGATGCTTGATGTTGCGGATTGCCTAACAAACAAAGCCAACAGTGATTTTATCTTAACAAAGGCTTGAAATTGAATGAATCTTTGTTGTTGTTTCGATGACTGTTACATACATGTGCTCATGAGGGATTATTTTTAAGTATGAAAGTAGAAAATACACGTACAACTTAATTCCTATTGTGCAATTTAGTTATGTCGTCATAGTTCGCTATTTGCTATTTCTATGCAAGAGATCTGAACCAATCAATATGGGTTGCTTTCCTTTCCTTTGGATTTTGGTCGTTTAGATGGAGCCTTGCTTGAAAGTGATGAAGATATAGGTGTATTCTTTCCTTGACGATTCCATTCGCACAATCTTGCATCTTCCCCTACAGTTAGGAAGTGATTAGATTCCGGAAACTGAGTCCACGATCGAATGACACCCTTATGGCCATTTTGTAACGTATGAGATGGAGATATATTACCCGCCTCAACTAGGAAGATGGCGCCATCACCAGAGTTGTTTCCTGCCAAAAGTGACAGTTGCTGTTGGTTAGCATCCCAAGAACAGTCTACTAAGTAATCAACTTGAACCGAAGCTACTTGTGAGAGATCACTCCGTAGATTCGATCCAAAGTCACATATACGTTGCGCGGTTTCATGATGCCACACGCTTAAGGTTTCACTACCCGTCAGACAATACACACCTTCCATGGCTGGCCCAAAGAAACCTACTTTTCGGAGTGGAGCTTGAACGTTCAAGACACCCTGCAGAGCAGCTTCTTCGGAAGGTTGACAAGTATCAAAAATACACGCCAAACCATCCTCGGATGCCGAAATCAATAGTGAACCGGTTGAATTTGGATATGTTGATGGTTGAAATCGAAGCATGGTAACATCATCTGTGTGTGCATCCACATAGGATCCCAAAAGTTTCCCACCAGCTCGGACATCGTAAAAATGAATGTGCGATTTCGAGCTCCCAACTGCAGCTAATGCTCCGTTGTATCCCATATCAACAGTTAAAGCCTCTTCGTTTTGTGGTAGCCCAAAGGAGAGTACTGAGTTCGATTGACGAATATCAAATATAGTCAGAATACCACTCTTCGAGGAGGATATTATGCCATTCACATAATCGGAGGATATATCGGTAATTATAGCATCCCGAGTAGGAAGAGAGTATGACTGAAGTTCACACAATCGTTCGTTATCGTACACATTTAATGTTCCTGTACTAAGCGAGCACGCAGACCAAGATACACCTGTACATATATCCAAAACCCAGACTCCACTATCATAAATATCTTGAGATTCGTCGTGACTGGAGGATGAAAGTGAGGAAAAGCTTGTAACGACCGTTCGGGAGGGGACAAGACCGATGTGTGTACGACTCATCGAAAATGATTTTTTAAGGCTACCGGGATTTTGAGCGAGGACAGACGGGTCTGATCGTGACCAACCAAAACACTCATGGGTACTAGGGTGTTGAGGAGTTTTGGTCGAATGTTGACATGATGGCATGTTTGAGATGATAATCTGACTTACTTCAAAAAAGAAATTGATGGTTTGTACCATGACCATTTGTATTGAACAAATGGTCATGTAAATGATGCTTAATTTACGAACATTTCGAAAATTACCCATTGAGAACAACTTTACATCAAGATACTATTTTATGAACTAATTTACCTTATCAACTATTTATTGGGAAGTTTAAAACTAATTCCTAATCTACTTGTTCCATTGCAGATTCCTCATTATCATCATCTGCATCAAGAGGTGGTAAATCTTCCATTTCATCGTTATCCTCGTCGTCCACATCATCGATGGAAAGACCAAGTTTTACGAGTCTGTGAATACGGGAAGCAAAAGTGGCCGGCTCTTCTAAAGAAAAGCCACTGGTGAGAAGAGATGTCTCATACAGTAGCCAGATTAGATCTTTGACAGTCTTATCACTTTGATCGGCATCAGCTTTCTCACGAAGCGCACTAATGATGGGATTTGTAGGGTTGATTTCCATGGTCTTCTTAGAGCTCATGTACGTCGATTGGGAAGCATCACGAAGTGCCTGGGCTTTCATAATTCTTTCCATATTCGCTGACCAACCATATTCACCTGTAACAAGGACACAAGGTGAATCGGCGAGGCGATTAGATACGACAACCTTTTCAACCTTTTCATCAAGAACTTCCTTCATTAACTTGCACAATCCTTCAGTTTTGGCTTTGGCATCTTCGAACTTCTTCTTCTCCTCCTCGTCCTCAGCAATATCAAGTCCTTCTTTGGTGGCACTAAGGAGCTTTTTGCCCTCATACTCCTTTAGTTGCTGAACGGCATATTCATCAATGGGGTCTACCATGTAAAGAACCTCATAACCCTTCTTCTTTAACTTCTCCAAGAATGGAGAGGTCTCTACGCTGCGTTTCGACTCTCCAGTGACGTAGTAAATACCTGGTTGCTTATCATCCATGCGACTAATGTAATCATCCAAAGAAGTCATTTCATCTCCCGATTTAGTGGAATGATAGCGTAGCAATTTGGCAATCTTGGCACGGTTAGTTGAATCCTCATGAATTCCAAGTTTGAGATTCTTGGCGAAAGACTCGTAGAATTTCTTGTATGCATCATCGTTTTCTTGCAAATCAGAAAACATCTCAATACACTTCTTGACCAAATTTTTCTTGATCACCCGAAGAATCTTGTTCTGCTGAAGAGTCTCACGGGAGATGTTGAGTGGCAAATCTTCGGAATCCACTACACCCTTCACGAAGCTCAACCACTCAGGCATCAAATCTTCACAATTGTCCATGATAAAGACACGTCTGACATACAACTTGATGTGGTTAAACTTCTTTTTCGCGCCTCCTTCAAACATATCGAATGGGGCTCGTTTGGGGCAAAAAAGAATGGCCTTAAATTCCAATTGACCTTCAACAGAGAAATGCTTTACTGCAGCATGTTCTTCCCAGTCATTTGAGATGGACTTGTAAAATGAGACGTACTCATCTTGTGTTACATCATCAGGCTTACGCATCCAGATAGGTTTCATGTTATTAAGATGCTCCCATTCGTGGCTCACTTCTTTGATTTTCTTCATCTTCTTATCCTTTTTGGCCTCCTCCTCGTCGACTTCTTCAACTTTAGGTTTATCGTCGTCGTCTTCATCGTCGTCATCATCATCGTCAGGTACTTCTTTCTCTGTTGTCTTTTCCGTATAGAGTTTAATGGGAAATCCAATAAATTCGGAGTGCTTCTTCACAAGATCTTTAATACGCTTTTCCTCTAGGTACTCTGACATATCTTCCTTCAAATGAAGGACAATACGAGTTCCACGTGAAAGTCCTCCCTCCTCAGTTTTAGTCACAGTGAAGGATCCTCCGGCTTCTGACGTCCATGTATAGCATTCATCGCTATTATTCTTTGATGTAACCTCTACCTTGTCTGCAACAAGATAAGCAGAGTAGAAACCAACACCAAATTGACCAATCATTGAAATGTCAGCGCCAGCAGTGAGAGCTTCCATAAAAGATTTAGTTCCAGACTTCGCAATGGTTCCCAAGTTGTTGATCAGATCGGCTTTAGTCATTCCAATACCAGAGTCTTCAATGCTGAGAGTATTGTTAGCCTTGTCAGCAACAAGTTTAATTTGTAGTTCAGGCTCAGCGTCAAGGATAGAGGCGTCAGTAAGAGACTGGTAACGGATTTTATCCAATGCGTCGCTAGAGTTGGAAATAAGCTCACGAAGAAAAATTTCCTTATTGGAGTAAAAGGTGTTGATGACTGCGAAATCGGGTTAGAAATTAAGGAAGTTACTCATAAACAACAGGTCTTAAAGAAACTTACTCAAAGAGAGAAGTTGATTGATATCTGCAGAGAAAGCATAGCTTTCAGCTTCTGGGGCCGTGTCAACCTGAGAGGAAGAAACAAAAGTTAGATAAACCCTTGAAGTAACAAGAGAAACTTTCGAAATAAGGCACTCTTTCATAAGTTCAACGAAAGACGACCACACACAGGATACTCACCATAGTCAAAGTATAGAGTGAGAAAGTTAAGTGCTTAAAACTTGAGTGTTTTATTTTATGATACCTAAATTGGGTGGCACGAAAACCCCAAACTAGGAAAAAAACAAAGAGAGGAATCGAATAGAGGACCGAAGAAATTCGAGGAGGAAGTTGGTGTAGAGGAGTATACCAAGGTTACGAATAGGTTTTTACTCGGCTCATTGGTGGTTGGATAATCGATAATCCATTCATGTCCACCGAGATCTAGATTTTGAAATGGCAGTGCAAGTACTAGTACTTCAGCTAAAAACTTTTGATTGATGGACACATGGTTAGAGTATGCTGACGTGTAACGTATCATTATGCCTTCTTTGGGTTTTTGCATTGCCTACACTTTCATCCATGAACATGTCAGGAAGAGTTTCCTTGATAATCTGTACAAAAATTTAAGTAAAAGCTTAGCTTTTCTCAGCCGTTCACCAGCTACTGAAATTTAGTTCGACCCATGTCCTTCTCTTACATTTCATTTGACACTAGTCTACATCCTGGATTACAATACTATAGCTGAATAGTTCCGCTTGATAGAAGGCCGCAAATTGTTGATGATGATTTGCTGTATCTTCCTATTGCTTCAAAGAATACTGACATTCACTCGTTTCCTAAGTCAAATGTTAAAGTAGAAAAGTGAAAGAATCAGGGAACTTATTTAGTATCTATCTGTCTTTAAGGTTTAATAGCTTGTTAAAGCGTCTTGTCACAGGGATCAACACATTTTTGGATCTTGTAGGATTTTTTTGCCACTGAATCAAGTCATTATCAACAGAAACTCAAGCAAGTTGAATTCATTTTACAATTATTTTTAGACTGTTCACGGGGGATATATATATTGATATCCATTTAAAATTACACCATATGCTACTGAACAGCTCTAGCTCACGTGCTCCAATCTTATCAACAATGTTTTTCCAAGCGCCACAACAATGGTGTTCATGAATCTTCTTCAACAAGGGTTTTTAAAGTAGTGTTAAGAGGATCTTACCTGAAATGTCTTTTGCACCCTTTGTACAAAAAAGAAGATATGAATTGTCTACAAGGGATAAATTGTTGCTTCTTAAAGAGTCAAAAGATAACGGCGCGTGGACATAGGATTAAATGCAAGGATTCTATACGTGACACACCTTTGAGTTAAGTTCATTAAGATAATACCTAACACCATAGGTTGTAAGCAATGCAGTCTAGTAATACTACAATAGGCTGCTAAGACTAAGTGATGTGTGGGTGTACCGATACTGGAGACGTCCAAGTAATTGTTAGTAAGATCATTTCTTAATATCTTATCAGGACCGACATATCAATACGATAGGAATAACTACAGATTCCCAAGTAACAAAGGGGAATCTATCAAGGTTCACGATTGATGAATCTAAGTCATGAATCTAAGATCACATGAGCCTAGAGGCTAAGTGTTGAATCTAACATGTAAGTTAAAGAGACTGCGCGGTCAATGGAAAGTGCACAAGAGATGTAAGAAAAAGTAACTTTGTTGGATCATAATTTACAATTTGTATAAACTCAAAGAGGAGCTTAGAGCAACATGTGCCTGTTAACGAAAAAAATAAACTACTTTACAATCACGCTGATCATCCATTATTAACTTTTGAAAACAGGACTATGACTTAAGCTTTTGAAAGTCACATGAAGACAGTATTACCCTACCAATTAATTATTTTGTTGAGAGAGCTCTTTATTACTACTGTCAGATGCTGCTGGTACTGGCTCAGTGTATGTTTTTGTCCAAGGATGCTTGCCTGATACTCTGCTTTGATTCCAAGACATCGAATAAGGGTAAGACATCTGGCATGCCTTGACGTGTGGTATATGTAGATATTTCCTTTAATTTAAATTATTTTTATAAGGAAAAGTTGAGAAGTCAATTCACAGCCAATCATTGGTGCAACGGTAAAATAGAATTCCCTTATTGTTAGTTCGCGTAGCTACACAGATTTTTTTCCAATTTCCACTTCATTCCCTTACAACTTTGGATGACAAACCCTACTTCATCAGATAAATTTAAAGACAGAGGGAAAGAATGTTTAAACCCTTCCAGTACCTAGCAAGTGATTCAGACATCTTTCAAAACATTGTAGAAATGGTGCTTGGAGATACTCTAAAAGTGATAGCATGGACAATAATATTTTTGCTGTTCAAGCTGAGATTATGAAGAAATTCATTGAAAAATGATTGATACCTTGGAACAATGGAATTTGAGATATTTTGCTAATCTTCTTTCCTTTCTGTGCACCTAAGTATCTGGGATTTTGCTCCTTTCTGGAGATTGCATTTTCATGCAGAGAATATAATGAATGACATCCTGAATGAGCAAAGAATAACTACAATGTGCTAAGAGATGTATGAGCCACTCATTTCTATTTTATCAGCACTCTCATGATTAGCAATTCCATTTATCTGTAAATTAATAAACGAGTACAATTGTTAGAATTCGTCAACACTAGGCAATAGGTTAAGGTCAATTGAGTGGTAAACGCAAACATCTGATGATAAGCTGTATGACACTTCAATGCATTGGGGAAAATTGAGAGTTTTCCTTGTAGAAAAAAAAACTGACGTACTACGTTGAATTCAGCAGTAGAGAATGTTGTCTGTCAGTCAGTCAAGTGGCATCACATTTCGCACAATTCTGAACTCACCATCCGTGGAGACGTAATAAACAAGATTTAGGAATTCTGTCACAGATCATTAGAATCCTTCCTTGGAATTGGGTTATGCCGAATCAAATTGGTGCCAGTCGCAAACGATCAAGCGTTCCAGTCGGAATGAGGTTATTGGCTACGTGTTTGTCCTTGAAATCTGGCATCGGAGTCCATGCCTTTGGGCGTGCATCGACC
>CAAAJI010000239.1:39029-51048 GCA_900642245.1 Fragilaria radians
CACATCAATACGGTAGGAATAACTACAGATTCCCAAGTAACAAAGGGGAATCTATCAAGATTCACGATTGATGAATCTAAGATCACAAAGTTGAAATGTTAAGTGTTAAAGAGACTACGTGGTCAATGGAAAGTGCACAAGAGATGTAATGAAAAAGTAACTTTGTTAGATCATAATTTACAATTTGTATAAACTCTTAGAGCAGCTTAGAGCAACATATGCCTTTTAACGAAAAAATAAACTACTTTACAATCACGCTGATCATCCATCATTCACTTTTGAAAACAGGATTAGCAAAATTATGCCTTACGCTTTCGAAATTCACGTGAAGACATTATCACCCTACCAATTATTTATTTTGTTGAGAGAGCTCTTTCCTACTATCAGATGCTGCAGGTACTGGCTCAGTGTATGTTTTTGTCCAAGGATGCTTGCCTGATACCCTGTTTTGATTCCAAGACATCGAATAAGGGTAAGACATCTGGCATACCTTGACGTGTGGTATATGTAGGTATTCCTTGAATTTAAATTATTTTTTTAAGGAAAAGGTGAGAAGTAAATTCACAGCCAATCATTGGTGCAACGGTATAATAGACTTCCCTTATTGTTTGTTCGCGTAGCTACAAAGAGTTTTTTCCAATTTCCACTTCATTCCCTTGCAACTTTGGATGACAAACCATTTTTCATCAGATAAATTTAAAGACAGATGGAAAGTATGTTTCAACCCTTCCAGGACCTAGCAAGTGATTCAGACATCTTTCAAAACATTATATGCATGGTGCTTGTAGATACTTCAAAAGTGATAGCATGCGCGATGATATTTTTGCTGTTCAAGCTGAGATTATGAAGAAATTCATGAAAAATGATTGATACCTTGGAACAATGGAATTTGAGATATTTTGCTCATCTTTCTTTCCTTTCTGTGCACCTAAGTATCTGGGATTTTGCTCCTCTCTGGAGATTGCATTTTTATGCAGAGAATATAATGAATGACATCCTGAATGAGCAAAGAATAACTACAATGTGCTAAGAGATGTATGAGCCACTCATTTCTATTTTATCAGCACTCTCATGATTAGCAATTCCATTTATCTGTAAATTAATAAACGAGTGCAACTGTTAGAATTCGTCAACACTAGGCAATAGGTTAAGGTCAATTGAGTGGTAAACGCAAACATCTGATGATAAGCTGTATGACACTTCAATGCATTGGGGAAAATTGAGAGTTTTCCTCGTAGAAAAAAAACTGACGTACTACGTTGAATTCAGCAGTAGAGAATGTTGTCTGTCAGTCAGTCAAGTGGCATCACATTTCGCACAATTCTGAACTCACCATCCGTGGAGAAGTAATAAACAAGATTTTGGAATTCTGTCACAGATCATTAGAATCCTTCCTTGGAATTGGGTTATGCCGAATCAAATTGGTGCCAGTCGCAAACGATCAAGCGTTCCAGTCGGAATGAGGTTATTGGCTACGTGTTTGTCCTTGAAATCTGGCATCGGAGTGCATGCGTTTGGGCGTGCATCGACAGGTCTTGGGCATATAGCTCCTACTATCTCTATTGCTACGAATACAAGATCTGCTTCCACACTTCTTTCGTCGTCTCAAAGTAGACTGTTTTCATTGCCAAAGCGTACATTCACACGTCGAATTTTGGCATCGGCATCAATCTCTTCATCATCGACTGATTCAGTCTCGTCATCCTACGATATCATCAACAAGTCCAAGGGCCTAGATAAATACGACCCTTCATCATTTGAGAAGGATATTTATCAATGGTGGGAATCATCGGGTTGTTTCGATCCTGATTCCAAGCAAAGTCCAGGTTCCAAATCTGCCTACGTTTTGCCTATGCCACCTCCGAATGTAACGGGACGCCTGCATATGGGACACGCAATATTTGTGGCTCTTCAAGATGTTTTGGCTCGATTTCATCGTATGCGCGGACGCCCCGTTTTGTGGTTGCCAGGAACTGACCATGCGGGAATCGCTACGCAGCTACAAGTCGAAAAGGCACTCCTAGCCGAAGGTGGGATGACACGAGAACAATTGGGACGAGAGAAATTCTTAGAACGAGTGTGGGAATACAAGGAGGAACAAGGTGGGCATATCACCAGACAGTTGCGCTGTTTGGGTGCTTCTGCGGACTGGAGTCGAGAGCGATTTACCATGGATGAAGATCTTAGCAAGGCAGTTGTAGAAGCATTCGTCCGATTGCACGAAAAGGGTTTAGTCTATCGAGGAGAGTATATGGTGAACTGGGCACCCATGCTTAAAACAGCTGTCAGTGATTTAGAAGTCGAGTACTCGGAAGAAGAAGGTAAACTTTATTTTTTCAAGTATTTAGTGGACGGCACCGATGACTTTCTTCCCGTAGCAACGACTCGCCCTGAGACAATCATGGGAGATACAGCGGTTTGTGTTCACCCAGATGATGAACGCTATCGACATTTGATAGGTAAAATGGCTATCGTTCCCATGTCTGAAGGAAGGACTATACCTATAATTTCAGATGAATATGTTGATATGGCTTTCGGCACTGGGGCATTGAAAATCACACCTGGACACGATCCCAACGACTACGCAATCGGAAAGAAGTTCGGGCTGCCAATTATTAATATTATGAACAAGGATGGATCCTTGAACTCTAACGCTGGTAGTTACAACAATTTGGATCGTTTTGATGCAAGAGTAAAATTATGGAAAGATATGGAGGAAGCCGGCTTAACAATTAAAGTCGAACCGCATACCCAACGAGTTCCACGATCTCAGCGCGGTGGAGAAATAATCGAGCCATTAGTGAGTAGCCAGTGGTTCGTCAAGGCAGACGGTATGGGCGCAAAGGCACTTAAAGCCGTGGAAGATGGCGATATCAAAATCGTTCCTGAGCGTTTCAATAAAATCTGGTATAATTGGTTAGAGGACATTCGTGATTGGTGCGTCTCTCGTCAGCTATGGTGGGGTCACCGCATTCCTGTCTGGTACATTGGCGAAACTGGAGAATCTGATTACATTGTTGCAAGGAACGAGGAAGAAGCCAGGCAAAAGGCATTGGAGGCTGGCCATCCCGACGATGTAATCTTGCGACAAGAGGAAGATGTCCTTGACACTTGGTTCAGTTCAGGACTTTGGCCGTTTGCCACAGTAGGCTGGCCACAAGATGAGGGGAAGGAGTTTTCTGATTTAAACAGATTCTATCCATCTTCTTGTCTTGAGACTGGGTACGACATTCTTTTTTTTTGGGTTGCTAGAATGGCAATGATGGGATTGGAATTAACGGGCAAAAGCCCTTTCAACACAGTTTACCTTCATGGATTAGTGCGTGCTGCAGATGGAAGTAAAATGTCGAAAACTAAGGGAAACGTGATTGATCCTCTCGATACGGTGGCCGAATTTGGCGCCGACAGTCTTCGTTACTCACTTGTAACCGGTGTCACTCCTGGTCAAGACATACCCCTAAACATGGAAAAGATCGAAGCCAACTGTAATTTTGCTAACAAGTTGTGGAACATTTGTAAGTTCGTTACTGGGAATGCTTTGAAAGATATATCCGAATCGACTGCCTCGGAGCTGGCAGTTACGGGACCAATGGATAGAGAGGAATTCGATTCTCTCTCACTTCCCGAGAAGTATATTGTATCAAAACTTCACTCACTTATTGGTAGCATCACAAATGATTTGGAGAACTATCAATTAGGTGCTGCTGGCAGTAAGATCTATGAATTTTTGTGGGATCAGTATGCTGATTGGTATGTCGAAATTTCAAAGACACGTATTTACGAGGGTGCCGGTGGAGGTGATCCTGTTGAGGCGAAGTCTGCGCGCCGAGTATTGGTTTACGTGCTGGATATGAGTTTGAGATTGCTGCATCCATACATGCCTTTTGTTACGGAACAGTTATGGCATCATCTCCCACGTGCGCCTAAAACACCTGAACAAGCAACTCATGCTCTGATGTTGGCAGATTGGCCGCAAATGGAGGGAGATATACTAGTAACGGATGAAGCTGCCGTAGCAAAATTCGAAAGTTTCCAAGCATTGACTCGAAGCATCCGAAACGCGAGAGCGGAATACAACGTGGAACCTGGAAAACGAATCAGTGCTACCATTGTTGCGGCCGGAGATCTCAAACTACAGATTGAGAAAGAGATGAAATCATTAATCGCCCTAGCCAAATTGGACCCCGAGATGGTAAACATATACGAAAGTGGCAGCGAAGAAGCAAAAGCAGCAAATTCAGAAACGTCGGTGCAGGTGGTGGTTCAGGATGGTGTTGAGGCGTATCTTCCACTCTCTGGCTTGATTGATCCCGTTAAGGAGAGAGCTAGGCTTGTGAAGCAAAGTGAAAAGTTGCGCTTAGAAATTGTAAAAGCTCTCCTCTCGACTTAATTCCAAGGGCTTTACAGAGAAGGCGCCACAAGCTGTTGTAGACAAAGTGAGGAGTGAACTAGCTGAGCTAGAAGACCAATTAGGGAAGGTTACATCTAGTATGGATGCATTACCTGTCACATAGGGAGGAGTAAAGGCCTACTAGTACAACCTTCGTCAGGTTTTTTACTCAGATCGGGATCAGGTGTTTGTTTGCTAAAAACTAGATAATGACAATACATAACTCGTTCTTGTAAGTCAGCATTTCTTTTTCAAAGAATACGAGTTTTTCCTTTTTGTTCCTGAAAAAAGGACACAAAGTTTATGATACAAAGATGTAATCCAACCACAGAAATCGAGAAATTTTTTTATAGACAGCTCAGTTCTGAAGAACTCGAGAGAAGGAGCAACAGTTTTTACCAACTGATTTGAGAGAGAGAGAATACGAGACCTTTGCCATTGGTGAAGGCAAATAGCTACTTCGATTTCTATCTGTGAATCAAAGCAATGCATATGGTGAAAATGATAACAAAATGCCTGGCTTGACAAACCAGGACTTCTCTCTCAAGATTTAAGTGATTTTACCAGTGTTGAAGGCTATCTCGCTAAAGCAGAAGGAAATGATGACATACAACTTAAGTATATGGAGGCACATCCAGTGCTGCACCCCGGATCAAATATTGAAGTTATGAATTCCGAAATTATATTAAGTTTCGGAATTATCAAGCCTTTCTTAAAATTATGAGCTAGCTGAAACACAGCTTTTCTGCCAGAAGGTGTCACTTTTTTCATCAAATGCAATTGGTTTCATTTTTTGCATACTAGTTTTGAATTAAATTGTATACGGAGTTTAGAGGTCGCCCTACCTATTTATTGTAATCTTCGTTATACAAATAACTTCAAATTAACTTGCAAGTTTTACTATGCAACTGGAATGCAGTTAAGTTTGAGCATTCTTCCATTTGAGTTTACGCAGAGTGCTGTCGGATAAATCTGAAATGAAGATTCGGAATTTTATTTGTTGTGCAATCCTAATGTTACTGAGGTTATTTCACAGGTGACCAAAGAAATTATTATCAACAATCATTTCATAAATACTTGACATCCCTACGGTCGTTTGTGTTATCTTACTTATTTTTCTGATGGATATTGTTTTCATATTACGAGTCAATTGCGAGAACAACAAAGGGACTAGGGGTAAAATATCAGTGCATGTTGCTGAACATTTTTAGAAAAATGACTACAGATGGATCAATTTACAATTGAATTGACATCAAGTTGATTTTCAGAAATAAAGTACGCCATGGCCTTGTTTTAAGCTGGTACAATTCTTTTCGACATGCCTTCAAAGAAAGAAAAATAGAGGCAAAAGATGGAAACCCAAATGTTCTCAGTAAAGAAATAGTTTCAAGTTGGATTATTGAACGGATTGTCAAAACAATTGTCAGAACAGATGATTAATGCAAAATGTAAGACGTATACAACCTCGAAAATGGTTTCATTTCCAGGGGATGAGAGGTGGTCTGATGAAGAAAAGAAGAAGTAAAATAACGGTTAACTGCAACAGCAATAATTTTTGGATTTTCTTATAGCGATTGGTTTTGTAGGATTCTTCATGCTTCGATAGATATCCGAATCCTGACACGTGTTGCTTTTCGATTGCACTCTCCGATAACCACAAAACCAAACGATTTAAAAAGGAATCACAATATGATTTTTCGATAGACTTATACCATTGCCGCGATGAAGCTTTGCCCTTACCTTTCATTATTGGTCTATATAGCCATTGGTTACACTTCCGCATCAACATTTACATCTTCGTCTAAGTCGATTTTCTCATCGCTATGGGGAAGCAAGAAAAGGATTAAAAAATACGCATTGCAAAACGCCTTGAAAATCGATAATTCGTTGACGAGTGAGACTCTGTTAGCAACGTTGAGAGGCGGTGCCTCAGATGAAAGAAATAACAAGATAATTGGACCTTGTATTGGTATTGATTTAGGAACTACTTACTCATGTGTGGCAGTGTGGCGTAATAATAGGGTGGATATTTGTCCTAACGAACAAGGAAACAGAATCACACCATCTTATGTTGCCTTTACCAAAGATGGAACACGTCTCATTGGTGACGCTGCCAAAAATCAAGCGTCTCAAAATCCGGATGGTACTATATTTGATGTCAAGCGATTGATCGGTCGAAAGTTTTCCGATAGCACAGTACAGAAAGATAAGGCTCTTTTCCCTTTTGGGTTAGTTGGAGACAAAGATGGAAAGCCTGTGATTGAGCTAGAAGATGAAATTGCCAATGCGCACTCAAAGAAGACTCAATTCACCCCCGAAGAAATAAGTGGAATGGTGTTAAGAAAGATGAAAGAAATCGCCGAGACTTATCTAGGTGAAGAAGTTAAACACGCAGTGGTCACGGTACCTGCGTATTTCAATGATGCACAAAGACAGGCAACGAAAGATGCCGGAACCATTGCAGGACTTAAGGTTGAACGCGTTATCAATGAACCTACTGCAGCAGCCATTGCCTACGGTCTAGATAAACAAGATCGAGAGGAAAACATTCTAGTTTTTGATCTTGGTGGAGGTACTTTTGATGTAACTCTCTTGAGCATTGACAACGGAGTATTTGAAGTCAGAGCAACATCCGGAAATACACATCTCGGTGGAGAAGATTTTGACCAACGTTTAATGGAATACTGCATGAGCGTTTTCAAACGACAGTCTGGAATCGATATTTCTGGTGATAAACGAGCCCTTCAACGACTGCGCCGTCAATGTGAATTGGCAAAGCGTACCTTATCAACGCAACAGTCAACAAATATTGATTGTGAAGCCTTGGCAAATGGAAAGGACTTTACTACCACAATCTCTCGAGCCAAGTTTGAGGAGTTGAATATTGATTTATTCAAAAAGACGATGGTTCCAGTTACTCAAGTTCTTAAAGATGCCGGTATGAGCAAGGGCGATGTTCACCAGGTTATCCTTGTTGGTGGTTCCACCCGTATTCCGAAAGTGCAAGAAATGCTATCAGAATATTTCGGAGGAAAGGAACTTAACAAAAGCATAAATCCGGATGAAGCAGTGGTAAGTAGACAATTACGAAGCGTTGTAGTTTCTTTTGTCTAGGATTGATACTTTCGTACGCTTGGCTTCTGAGTTATCTATACGACGGCTGGAGTAGTTACCGGGCTTACTGTCGTATAGATTCTGATGAAAAAGTACGACCGAGTTCTGAGACTAATCATTTTCCCACATGGGTATATACTCATGTGATCATGGGCCCTAATCTCACTCTGTCTTGCAATTTTTCTTTTTCAGGCCTACGGAGCTGCCGTTCAAGGTGGAATCTTGAGCGGTGCTGCGGCGGGGGCAACAAAGGATGTTCTGCTTTTGGACGTGGCTCCGCTTTCACTTGGCATTGAAACTGCAGGCGGAGTCATGACACCTCTGGTTAAACGTGGAACGACTATCCCTGTGAAAAAGTCTCAAATTTTCTCCACCTACGCCGATAATCAGCCTGGGGTGAATATTCAAGTCTTTGAGGGCGAACGAAGTATGACAAAAGCAAACCGCCTCCTGGGACAGTTTGAACTGTCGGGGATCCCACCTGCACCCCGGGGTATACCACAGATTGAAGTTAGCTTTGATGTCGACGCCAACGGTATACTGAGTATTTCAGCACAAGATAAAGGTACAGGGAAAGTGCAATCTTTGACAATTACAAGTGAAAAGGGTCGCCTTTCAGAAGAAGAAATTGAACGCATGGTGAAAGAGGCTGAAGAATTTGCCGAGCAAGATGCTGAAGAACGCGACAAAGTCACGGCACGCAATGAGCTAGAGGCGTACCTTTATAACCTTAAAAATAGTATCGAAGAATCGCTGAAGGGCAAAATTAGCGAAGAAGAGAAACAGACTCTCACGAAAGCGGTGGAAGATGCATTGTTATGGCTGGAAGATCATCCTGCTGCTGTAAAATCAGAGTATGATGCAAAGCAAAAAGAAGTCGAACAGATTGCTAACCCTATCATCAAGAAAGCGTACGAGAGTGGTGCTGCAGGTGGAGCACAAGGTGGCCCGGACGATGATTTTATGGGAGAAGATGTAGATGGTGTAGACGGTGGACCAAGTGTCGAAGAAGTCGACTGATGGGTTCTTGAAGCTTAGGTGAAGTGCTAAATATTATAAATTGCTTATCAATGCTTTTAGTAATTAGTAAGGTTTAGCTTGCCAATGTTCAGCCTGAACTGACTTGACTTGATTCCAAAATGCGTACCCAGCCTTTGATCCGTCCCATCTAAATAATCCATCTCTCCAAACGGAAGCAAAAGGTCCATTTACTGGATCTCTAAGTTGATGATACATGAAAAGCTCCTGTTCAGTTAAAACTTGGGATAGGATTCTATTCGGGTCCGTTTCGTTTGTTTGTGCCATTGTGGAGAAGCGGCATGCTGTTTGTGCCGCCCATTGGACTTGCTGAATGTTCTTCATTCCCACCAGAGTACAGGGGATGCGTGGGTTAGCCAGTGCCATAAGCATGGCCAATTCGGAGAGAGGTATAGTGTCGTCAGTCTTTGCAGATTTCAATAGCATTGACGCCTCATGACATGCCAGCTTTAATGCTGGAGATGCTGGATGCCAATCAGGAGGAGGTCCGTTATCTACTAATAGTCCCATAGATAATGGCGCTGCTGCCATGAGTGCCATAGATTGTGAGTGAACAAAATCTGCAAAAGAAAATGGTGACGACGACAAGGAATCAAATTTCATTTCCAGATTGGTATTTGTGGTACATGGGGCCATGTTTGCAATAGGGCGAGTAAATAGCGAGTCATCATGTAAATTGTAATGACAATAGGTGAGGGATATATCAAATACAACATGTTCAAATTGTTCTTTGGTCGCCAGCAAGATTTGATGTTGAACTTCGAGAGGATAACCCGTGATTCCCAACGCTCGGCACCAACCACGATTGCGACACTCCATCATGGCAGGAATAGTTTCCATCAACAAAATAGAGAGTGATGGTGAAAACTCTGGATCATGTAATTGTAATACATCAATATAATCACATTTCATACGCTCCAATGATCGCTGCACAGATTGAAGCGTTGTTTGGAACGAAAAATCAAACTGTGTTTCAGGATCGGCATTATATCTTCCAACTTTGGTGTTGATGATAATGGAAGAGCGTTGAAACGAATAGTTGCAAAGTGGAAGCTCATTATTAATGTCGTTTGTAGATTGTTTTCCTTTTTCAGCATTGGATGATTCAGTACCAACACGAAGCAATTCTTCCACAGCCCACCCCACAACAACTTCACTCGTTCCATGACCGTACCATGGAGCTGTATCCAAAAGATTTATACCGCAATTCCTAACGGCATAGAGTATAGTTCGAATCCATTCCTCCACATGTGGATGTGATCGATCGATACTATCGGGTGTCCATTGAGCAAGTCCTCCAGCGGCTTTTAATTCTTCTGATGACCAAAAGAAATGAGAAAACGACGAACATCCCAATCCTACCAATGGTACCTCCTTGGGTAGATTAGGATTGTTATGTACCGAAAGAACACGACGTGGAACCAAATCAATGCCTCCCATGACCCTCAGTTTTCCCTTTTTTCTTCTCAATTCGTACAAATTCTGTACTGTACATTACAGACTAAAACTGCCTGTGTTCATTGGAATTAAAATGAACACATGACTACTACAGGTGTCAACTGCCACCACTTAGCATCACAGCCACAACTCATATTTCATGTTGTATTTCAAAAGTATTTGATTCATCAGTTCATATATCCTGTCAAAGAAGCTTGTTAGATAGTCAATGCACTACAATGAGAAAAAACACATTCAGATGGTGTTGATGTTTGCAGGAACTGATTCCTCTCCACCAAACCAATAGATCCATGTTTTGTGGTACAAGAATTTGTGGGTCAAAGTAATTCTTGATTTCTTGCTTCACTGAAACACAATGAATTAATTGCAATTGATCATTTTGTTTGTCTGACAATCCTTCATGTCTTTGCAGCAAGTCAAAAGTGGAAGTTCCAAAAATGATAGCCGTGGCATCCTCAGGTTCACAAATTGGACTTGTAACTTTTGTGACCATTACAGCAGATGATGATAATCAAACAACTTCCTCAACAAACATCTCCTTTGCATTTCCAAACTTGGTATGGGTTAAATTCTTCATTTCTTGCCTTCTGGGGTCCAAAATTGGTACCCAGATGATATGACTATGTAATCCCTGGAAACATGTTTGAATATCTCAAGCAACAGGTTATCACATGCTTTTAACTTATGAACAATGATAGGAAGGCTTAAACAATGCTCATACTTTTGCACAAAGGAAATGGGTGCAATTGTACTTCTTTTTGACTTCATTTTTTCGTTATCTGCAACTTCAACTAAGAAATCTTTCAGCTGCATAACCATTGGGCAAAGCTTCTATCAACGTTGGATACTGTTCACCACTGAGTAAATTACTAACATGTTTGAATGGAGCAAGGATGCAGCATAAACCTTCAACAAGTATCCAATTGTCTTCCATTATTGACGGAAGCTTAGGAGTATTAAATTCCTTTTTTCCTTCAGCAGTTTTCAGGTGCACAAGAAACAAAACGAGTGGTGATTTCAATTTCAACATGCTCATTAGCATTTCCAAGGCAGAATTCCACCTAGTGCAGACATCAATGGTAATTGTAACTGAAGCAGTTTCTTTTGCTTTCACTGAGGGCCTTATGCATTTTGCCAATTTGCAAAATTTGGTTACTATGCTGCAAATCTCAATGTGTATGTCTTCAAGGTTTACAGCATTTTCAAACTCAAAGTCAGCAATGGTATCATCAGTGCACTTTTCAGTGTCCAGGGCTTCTTCTGCAACATCATCCATGGATATACAACCCATTCATTTTTCAATTAGGAAAGGACCAACAATAAGATGAAGGACATGGCCCACCACAATCTAAGTGATATATATTCATTTCATTGCATGCTTTGATCCCATTGGAAGCGCAATCCCAAAGCAATATTTGTTTGCTCAACCCAAATTTGATCATCGAAGATTCCAAGCAAGAGCAAATATAGTCTGCTGTATGGATCCCCCACGGTTGAACTTCTAAAAGGAATATATTCATTTCAAAATTCTCTGTCAAATAATGCCATGTAAAAGCCATAAAGCTTTGTATAGTTCTTGAAGTTCAAATATCATTGGCACCGCTGTAACGATGCATTTTATTCATTGCTTCATGTGCACCATAACTTTGTCACCCATAGCCATCAATTGGTTTTGTGTTTTATTAAGAGATGGGAATACACATTTCTTTTCTAATTGACACAAATATGTACCAAACTGTCTCAAACCTTTGTCCTCAACAATTTTGAATGGGTGTAGATGTTCCAAAATCCAATTAATAAGAATCATGTTCTGTTCCTTCTGCATATTGGAGAAGAAATCATCAAGCCGCTTTTGTTTCTTCTTCAGCAATGCATCCTTTTCTTCACAAAGCTGGCAAAATCTTTTCTTGTGTTGCTTTTCTACATGTCAGTTGACGGAAATCCCATTTCCAGTTTTCAATTTTTGAGCCTTACTTTGCAACCAAACCAACTAAGCCCCCGTGCCTTTTCAAAGAATCT
>CAAAJI010000239.1:64571-79185 GCA_900642245.1 Fragilaria radians
TTTACATTTTATAAAGTTAACAAAACAATACTTATTGACTTTGTACCAACAGCTTTATTTTGATTTTTTCACCGACAATCTTTGACCTTCCAATAACAGCAGCACCAATAACCTATACAACAAAAGTAAAATAGTTACCTCTGCGTAGCAAAGTAAGCACCAACTACTAGTATTGTAATAAAAGAGAAACCTGGACTTTGCACAGATTTTTTTGCATTTCTGATGAATCTAGGGCTGTAGCGCTTCCACATCATTCATTTGCTTGAATCATGAATCATTTCATTTACGAGTCAAAACACACTCCTGTGTGCATAAATATTCTGCTGATGTGCAAGCTTAGTCAGCTCACAATTCATCATAACCTCTTGAAATTAAGAAACATTATTCCTTGTAATGGTCTTGTAAACGAATCTGCTATTATGTCTTGAGTTGGACAATTGTATTGTCATCTCGTAAATGTCAATACAATCCTGCATAAAAAATATTGTATGTTTACAAGTAGAGTACATTTATTACTAGATTTCTTACAATTTATTTCCAATACCATGCGCTCCTGCTGTTCTGTTACACCTATTATGATTGGTATACAATCTTGTTCCTCCAAAATATATTGAGTCCATAATACTTATGGCACAACATCATCAACCCATCAAGCTCTCCTTCTGTTGTGCTTCTTGTGGTAAATATCTGTCAGGTGAACGTCTTATTTCTTCCAAGAATGATATTCCTCATCATATTGGGATCTGTTGCATCAAACCACCATTTTATATTGCATATTTCTTGGTTTCCGTGATCATCCAGTCTTTTTGTGGCCCTCTGTTATTTTATTACTCCTATATATTTTTGTAGTTTTTCATCAAATTCTGGCTTCTTGACTCTTGTGCATAGAAATGAAAATGCTGTGTGTATATCTGGCTTGGCCCTTTTTACGGCAGCAGCTGTAATTTAGCAACCAGGTGATGAAATATATTGCGTCGTCCTCGAACAAATAGATTGGATTCCTATAGACCTGACAATAGAACATGATTCCTCTTCTAGACAAACCGAAGTGATAACTGCATAGTAATAATAGATATGTGCTTGAGTGATGTATATCATCGAAAGCAAGACAAATAGTAAGACAACAAAGATTATTTTAGGAAACTTTAGTAAAGATAGGTTTCATCTTGAATAGCTCTGACCAAGGCTGAACTCTAAGGTTGTCTGACACCTCGGAAGGAAAAGTAAGCAAAATACGAAAAATAAACTTCAGAATACAATACCTGTTTTATTGATGTTGATATTGTTCTCGATATTATTCTTGTTGTTGATATTAATGTTACAATTCTTCTTGCAGCTGTTGTTTTACTCTCGTTGTCTGAATCCGTCACTGCTGTTGCTTCTTATGTATGAAGTTGGTGGATGTGCTTGTTGCTGTAATGCCATTTGATGAGCTGAGGGGTCATGCAGATTTATGTAAGGAATTAATTACAAAATATATGGTGAATGTGTGTCATAATTCCAGGACGCTAACAATATGATTTTGCTGGAATATAGCAGTAGGCTTATGAACCAGTATCCTAGTAGAATGTTGTATAGAAGAAATCGGGAAAGCGTAAGAAAAAAAATCATTGTTGACTCATTCAACGTAATCAATGCTGCCGTGGAAAGATTGAATCATTCATCAAATCAACAATTACAATGAAATGAACATGTAAAGACATAAATATCTGTATCAACAAAGCAAGACCGTGAAATAGTGATTCATCAAAGAAAATGATCGGGATCAAAACTTTAATTGTTTTCATCACTACTTGCAGCCTTATGTTAACAAGTTCGCGAGCATTTTCTTTTCAGTCGATATCGAAGGATCGTGTTGGAAAACTTCATTCATATGTTCCGTCTGGTCTAACAGCGGAAGAATATATGAAAGTAAAGAAAAAAGACGAGAAGAAATTAGGTTCAAATCTCGGAAAACTTGGTCCTCGTGGTTTCAAATCTCGATCCATGCAAGCTTGGCAAGAGGCATACGAGCGAGGCGAAACCGCACACTCAATTGCACCTTTCGGTTACCAAAAGTCCCTAAGGGAAGGAAAGATCAAGAAGGAAGATGTACCATACATGGTGAGAGGTGGTTCATGGGATAATAGTGATATCCCTGGTGCTAAGAGAAAGCGTTGGTTGAAAATTGACAAAGAGTATGCAATTGGTGGTTACAAAAGGGAACAAAGTGTGAGTATCCTTGGAAGTGGACCAGGATTCGATTGGACAGGTACAAGACCTCGAGAAGAGAGTTTCAAGAAACTTGTTCCTGGCTTGAGCTGAGAACTGTTCACTTCACTACATGTATGGGACGCGGCAAGCTCCAAGGCATGAGCTGCATTCTTGGTCAAGAATTTGAGATTTGCTGATTATTTCTTTGTGCCTTGAGTTTACTTTGATTGGATGAAAGCTGACATATTCTTCCTGTAACTTTGGAAAGTACATTGAATACTCTCAGAGTTTGTGTAATATCTATTAATTAATTTATGTTCTTTAAATGACTATCGCAGCTATATCAAGCATGTATTCTCTGCTCAGAGTTAGGATTACATCATTATGTTCTGAACAAGACATCTATCTGACTTTAAATATCGAATTGCCACTGTGAATAGTATCAAAAATGAAGTGTCTGAAGCGAGAGGAATAGAAAGCATGTAATATCTGAGTAATCATGTTGATATTGATATGTTAGGAAGGGAATCTCAGAAAAGTAAATGGAGATTATTTTTTGAATGAAATTTGAATATTACACTAGCTGAGTACTTTGCATCATGCTAAACCTTAAACTAGTAAACAGCAAAGATGATATAAGTAAACTTGTATCAAATCAAGGTTTCATCTTAATCGGTAAATTTGCTTTGACAAAGTTTGAATAATTACTTGGACTGTTCAAGGGCTCTACGATTCTTAATTGATTTACCGATTTAATTATCTTTCCACATACTAAAATGTAAAGGTCTATTCATGTTTCCTTTTTATATCAGAACGAGAAAAAATTAAATTGGAATTCATGTAAAGTCCAAAACTGACACCATACATCAACAAATAAATTATTCATCACTTTTATTGAAACCAAAAAACCATATCCAGAACTTGATTTAGATCTACCTCTAGACCTTAATTTGAGTCTGAGTTTTGTAATACTTGGTGAACAATACCCGACTACCTTCCGCGAGTAGTTCTTTCAATTCTTTTTGTCCAATTGATGTGTGTAGTAGAAAAATCAAAATAAAATCTTTCTTTTGCTGTTTAATAAGGATGATATTCTACGCGTAATACAGGTAGTGCATACATGTTGTTGGCTACTAATCATAATGATGCTCCAGATAGCATATAATTTCCTCCTCGTCACTAGTGTGGTCATTAATCATAGTGAAAACTTGAAGCGTTTATATCAATGTTTTGACAACTTTATCATTGCAAGATCAATACGAACATGTGTCCTGATTTTGTGTTGTTACTATTTGACTCAATATCAAGAGTTGAACTAGTAATGACTTCAAATGTATCTCCTCCAGCAATGAACTCTTATGCGTCTTTCGTCCATTTCTCACGAAGTCGACTTCCCCTTTTGGCAAGAGCCCTGGATATCTTCATTTTCATGACTCGATAAGCATGTTCAGCAGCATTCTCATCTTCAAACCAAAGATCCATGGATGACTTTCGATAAGAAAGGCGATTGAAGGGTCCAAAGGAGGTTTGGTTTTGTTGCTGATTGGAAACAAAAAGTATTGGCGCCTGCGCTTCTGGATCAATGGAGAAATGCGACAAAAGCAATCGTTTGGCAGGAGATGAGTTCCCAGCAGGTATAAGAGTATCACGATCACATTGAATTCTGGTAAGAAAAGCTGACGTCACGACCCGCCCATTGCCTCCAGAGCCTTTTCTCTCGGGTTCAGCGAGAATCATAAATCGACCCAAGAACACCAGATATAGGGATAACCACTTTATTCCGCCGGATACAACGCTTGCAGATAACGTGCCATGCAGAGCCTCAACAGAAGCCGGCACCTCACAAACACATGGAATAGCGGTGCGTCCCACAAGGCCTACAACACTACCGACCTCTGGTACCTCTTTTTCACTCAACTCTTCATCCAAATGAAGCAAATTAATGCCCATACGAGGTGATATTGAGCTAAAGATAGATCGATTAACATCAGTCCCTGATGAGAGCTTCGTCGATACAATATTCCCGGAACGCGAAATAGTGAATGCATCAGGGGAACCTTGAAAAGCAGCGCCTTTGGTGGCAGCTAGATCCTTTAAGAACATTGAGAGAGCATCTTTTTCCAAATATCAGAATGCGCAAATGATTATGGGTTCGAGAGTACATTATTACTTACCAACTTGTATGAAGGCCATAGTGCTTGTGGCAGCAATTTGATGCATGGCATCCTTTGTATCGATATCTAAGTTGAGATTTCCGAAATTGCAAACTCTTAGAGTAAGCTCTTCGAGCCTACTAGCAGCGGCGATGGAAACAGAATACTCATCCGGCTCCGTTTTTCCTACGGCATCTTTCAATTTTAGAAGTTCACCGACAACAGAAAACTGTTTTCCGTTGGCAGCAGTAAACACCATATTGTGAGTATGCCATCCAACTCTACAGTCTTCATCGTCGAATGCCTCATTATCAAGGCCACTTGTTCCCAATGCAATATCGATGATTAAAGGATAATCCGAAATAAATGCGGATGCAAGCCTTCTTCTATTCTCAATAGCCTTCGATGCAAACTGCATTGCCAATGGATTCTCTTTCGCAAGGTATAACAGTGAATGCGATGCCACACCATCAAATACCAATTTCCAAAGGCCTTTGCAAGTGCATGAGATAATGACTGCTTCAAGCTCATGAGCATTTGAATTGATTACTCACCTTTGTAATTAGTTGAGACATTGATCAAGCTGAGACAAAGGGAAGATACAACTTCGGTCATAAAATTAATTCCTATGCTTCCATCCACGGTATGTCGGGAAGTAGAATGCATTTTCTGGCCCATGTCTCTATTATTTCTCGAAAAAGCTCGCTGCGAATCCAAATTGCGTTCATCAAGAGGAACGTCATCAGCTATAGCTTTCAAGCCCACACCGAAAGAAATATCGCTGACAAATTTACTGTCGAAACGGGTAACGACTGCATCCATAAGCAAAACTGCAATCTGTCTCAATCCACACATGCTCGGACCGGCAGATAGGCACTTTAGGACAGCACGACGATAAGGATTTGACCTTGTCTTGGCTATCAAGGATAGGTCTCCTGCCTTACCCTCCAAAACCTCAGTCAAAGCTGGAGAAAGAACATAAACACAAGTTCCTTCTGATTCAGCCTGATATTTTATTTCACCCCTAGCACTCTTTGTTCCAGTGATATTACCGAATGAATAAGGTGATTTTTTCATCTTTATCGCGGTTCGATCGTCGAGAATAGGAGGGTCGATGCGTATGCATAGGTTCCCGCTTGCATCTAAACCAGCGACATCTGGATGGGCACGAATCATTGTTTCTCCTGATGAATCGGGCGCTAGAGGGTGCAATAACACAGTGAGCAAAAGTCGCATCAGTGGTTGATTGGAAAGTAATCTGAAAACAGCAGAAAACGTAAATAAAGCGGTTTTGGCTGGTGCGGCGTCATGAATTTTCACAGAGTCTTGCTCATCCACTGCGACTTCACTAGCTCCAGTCTGTGCTCCAAGGCTCAAAACATCGGCCATGTTAGCTACATGACTGGAAGCAGATTGTGGACTCTTGAATCGCTGCATGAACAAAAGTAGAGGTTGCAGAAGTAGAGGATACACAAAAGTAGCAAGCATCATTTCGATAGTTTGTTCATTAAGTGAGGTTAATCCAACTTTGAACACATCTTCAAGTAGTAGCAATTCATCTTGAAGATCTGCAAGAGAATCTTTTAGGCCCTCAACAAGACGATTTTTTTTTGTCTCGGACTTGGCCTTTTCCATCTTCGGGTCACGAATTCTGGTACCTCCAACGTTTTCATTGATTCCGACCCGCAGTAAATCAATTTCTCTTATTTGCTCTTCAATGTTTCCCCAGATTTGAGCAAGTTTTGTGAATATTGGAGATACTAAGGCTTCCACTCTACTTGGCTCACAGACATGTTGCGCGATAGCAAGTCTCTCTCTGAAAGGAAGAGTTTGGCAGAGTGAACCGTCGGGTGAAGAAATATTGCTTTCAAAGTTAATTTCCTCGGATCGGTTCACTGTAGCTAGGCGCAAGGTGTTCAAGCAAATATTCATCACTGTAACACGTATGAATCTATCCTGATGAAATGAACAGAACTCCAAAGATCGGGCATACAAAGGGAATTCGACCTCAGTTGAACTGACTTGAACCGGTTTTGTGATTGTGCTGATTTCCGAATTAGCATTAGATTCACCCTCAACTGACACAGTCTTTAAATGAGACTTCGAGCTAAAACTTTCACTATCATTAGGATACTTGAGGAAGAACTGCAGGGTCTCGGCGTTCATTCTCAATGCTAGTGACTTAAGAAAGGTTACATAATGCGTAGTCAGCTCAGAGATTTCTTGGCTTCCAATCTTTTGCTGTGCCATCGATACACTCGATGTATCTCCACGTTTGATGCGCTCCGCCATTGTGTACTTGTCTAATGGAAGATTGATCAAATCATTGACGTAATTATTTG
The DNA here is from genome assembly GCA_900642245.1 of Fragilaria radians. Classification (NCBI taxonomy): domain Eukaryota; phylum Bacillariophyta; class Fragilariophyceae; order Fragilariales; family Fragilariaceae; genus Fragilaria; species Fragilaria radians. Next base: position 71,260 of record CAAAJI010000239.1, read on the forward strand.
ACAAAAGAAAATAGAGTGAGGTCGCCCGAGATACATTTTGAATCAAAATAGAAACCGACTGAATTGCTTGAAGAGCTATTTGAATTGGTGGCAGAAATAATACTTGCGAAGCGTTCACTTCATTGTCGACATATTCAGCATCCTTATTGATAGCATTCATTGAAGCAATTGATTCATTCCCATCTAGGTCTTCCAAAGGAAATTCGGTACTAGCTTCTGAGGTATCTCGCCTATGAGCTCTACGAATAAAAGCCTCTCCAGTAACCAGCTTAACCATTAAGCCCAGCGCATTGCGTTCAAAAAAATTTTCAAAAAGGGCAACGTGCATTTCGATTTCGGCTCTGCTTTCATTATCTTCCGCGTAATCGTCATTTCTGGAGCGAAGTTTTTCGGCTTTATTTTGCGCTGCTGCTCCAGCCTTTTCACCCATGACTGCCAGCTCTGCTGTTCGTCTAAGGAGTTCTATCAAATCTTCCTCCTCTTCCAACGTCATATCAACAAATCTCGCACTCGTCAAAAATGGTAAGTTACTTTGCAACTTCATTGGATCGATGTTGATATCTTCCTTATTCGACTCTATACCTTGCCTACGCCTTTGACGAAACAATCCTCTAGGTATTTCATTCGTAGACGCTTGAGGAGTCGTTTCTACGCAAGCATGTTTATTCCAGCAAGCTCCACGAATTCTTTCAGTTATACTCTCTATACGATCTAGGCAAAATGTAAGCTCCTCCAATGGGAATTCAAATACTTTGTTGTCCTGTTGTCGCTGGGCCTTTTTAATTCTTGCATTTGGACGAAACATCGCCCCTATGAAAGAGTTCGATTGCTAACGTAAAAAACCTAACGCAACGTTGGACTGGACAATGCTGATACTGTCGTCAAGTTGTCGGTCTTATTTACATTTTTAGAGTTTTAGAGTTATAAATAAATAAATACTTGCACAAGCACTGGACTACAACTTGCATTCTTCGTCTAAAACAGCGATAACGTCTTTCTACAGTTCTACTCATCATCATTCTGACTTCTGCGGGAAAATCAATCCGGACAAGAACGAAAGAGGCATTAAGATATGATATGCTTGGTCTTAATCTCCTTTCTTAGAATTTGAGTCAAGAGTAATATCTTTTCCTCGTTTTCTCTTTAGAGACTTCTTTTCTGAGCTTACTGTCGAGATTTTTTTCCTCTTTTTTTTCGCCTTGCTTTCAAGGCGCTGCTCCTCTGAAGAAGACTTTTCATCGTGAGATGCCGTCGAAACGCCCTCATCAATTGCCGATTTTTTGGAATGGCCTTGGTTTGTCATTGATTGGCACACAGCCAACAAACGCGTCAAATTCTCATGTAATACGATTTCCTCATTCCCCTCTCGATTAAGAAAACGAGAAATCATTTCTTGAGCGCTTTTCTGAGATACGGAAGAGGATTTTAGGATCTGCCGTACCTTAGGACCATTCATCTCTTTTCGATGTAGCGCTTAATTGGCGATGTGAGAGTCGATATTGAATCAAGTATCAAGTACAGTACAAACATAATTCCACCGCTCTTGATTCCCTATTCCATTGTACTCCGATGTGAAAAAAAGGTTCACTTGGAGAAACTGATTCAGAGTATGAGTATGCATCTGCTATATGTTGAGTAGACAAATTGAGAAAGAATAGCATATTTTAATTTATTTCTTGTATTGGATCTTTAATTAAAATATTTGAAGGAGATAAATATATAATTTAAAAAGAGGAACATGATTCTAAGCAATTGTCTTGCATAAATGCAATAAACTTGTGTCAAGACTCTAATGCTGGTAGAAAGGGTAAGAAAGCTAAGGAATTGGAATATTTGTTGGTATTACAACTATATTGGACAAGAAAGTGTAACCATCTATACTTTTACTTCTTAATGGCTCAAGATTCTTCTGATGAACGGGCGGTAATGGCAGTGGGTAGGTAAGCATACAGATGCTTTGTAATGAACAAGTCCATAAAAAAGTGTCGGGACTCTTCATCTATTCCCTACATTCATCATTCTTTCTGAGAAAGTTAGTCCTTCCAATTTCAATTTTGTAGTCTTGCTAACTAGGCTTTGGAACCTCTAGTGTTGCTATACGTGCTTGCTGTTGTATGTCATCAGTTTTTCATAATTTCCTTAAAATAGGACATAATTTTTCTATCTCAATTCTCACATAGAGCATTGTGATCACAGCACGAGAGTATTGGGATTTAGAAATTCAAAAAGATTTCAAGGTCATGTCCGTGTGACGGCAATGATCCTAACTAAACCTGTGGCTTAGGAAGTAAAAGCTCATTACAGAGCACAGAAAGGTCGTTAATATGGGATCCTAAGCAGCCTAATATATGTCATATAGAGAATCCGAAGGATTTAGGCAAATTTAAATTATAGTGCTTATAGTGAGTAAGCTCTTTAACAAATTGCGTTAAAGAGAAACAAAATTCCTTGTGTTATTTAAGCGAATTTGTTCTAATTCGTTGTTTTTCACAAGCAATTTATGCAAAATTAGATTTCATAGTCTTGGTCACTTCAAAAAAGTGAACAAATGACTGTATAGAAAATAATGACTGTACAGAAAAACGTATTTGTGTTTTCTTTCTTAGTCATGCGGTATCAGGCTAAAATTGTTTACTATAGCCTAAGATTCTAGGTACTCAAAAATGATGAGAACAAAAAGAAGTGGAATATTACTCCATCTTGTAATCGACAATGACAGTCATTTTCGGGCTTCTTCAATTAGCTAGTATGGGAAAAGGTCCAAAAAGTATAAGGATTGCATGTGCCCACTTTCAATAGTAAGAAATTTTCTCCCCAATGTATGCAGATGTCTTCCTGCTATGTAAAAAATAACACAGAGAAGAAACAATTTACAAAAGACAGTCAAGATAGATGTCATGTTTTTGTATTAATGCCCTGTATGGAAAAAGGAAGGCCATATGCGAATAACTTGAAGATCCTTTTTCCGAATAGGCTCGATCGTTAACGATTCCCTTTATTTTGATGTGTTGTTTCTCCAAGACTTGTGATGTATGGCAATCCTTGAATCCTCCTATTGACTGAGAGTAACAAATTGCACTGACTAACAAAATTGATGGGATACTACCGACTTTGGAAAGAAAAGGGGGAGGATATTATTGTTGTCCATCATAATGCTGAGAGGGATAGCGAAGGTGCCAAGATAGTATGGGGGAGTTCCACCATCTGAGGTTATTAACAAATTGATGGGAATTGAAAAAAGAGAGCTCTGGATACAATGGAATTGAAGAAAAGGGAGCTCTGGATATGATGGAAATATCATATGATGTTCACCAACAACGTTTTGGAGTTTGAAGATCCAACGCCGGACTACCGAGCACTTTTCAAACTTTGATCTAGCCATTGTAAAGGAAGAGGGTAGCCAATTAGAATTGCCAATTTTCAGTAGGGGATGAACCATTTGACAAAAGAGAGATGTGACAAAGATTGCTTCCTCCCTGAGTTTCTTGAAAAGGATTGTGAAACACGAAAGTGGTTGTGACTCCAGAGACACCAAAGAAGATGGTGTGATTGATGGGTGAATGCCCTTCGCGTATGATTGATGAGCAAATGACATGCCCTCTTCTCTTGGATGATGACTCTTGAATCCTAACAATCAAAGGTAGTTGGGAAACAATTGCCATGGCTATTGTAACCTTGGTTACTGCCTAAGAGGCTAATAGACTGTCAGCAGTTGGAAAATATTCCACTGCCGCAGCACAAACTCAAACAAACAATATAGAATGAATAACATGTCTATTATTAGTTTAGAAATAACTCCAATAACCTTACATAAGGAATGTTTCCACTGTTGGAGAACAACAAATGTTGTGGCAATTGTAACTATGTGTTCCGCCCATACACCTTACCAAATAGGCAAGATATCATTTGAATTAAAATACAAGTGAATTATCTTCACCATATTAAATTTAATTATTAAGGTAATTATTTTCACCATGTGAATTTTATCATTAATGTCATGGAAATAGTAACACTTAGTCACTGCCAGGGGTACATTCAAAATGCATTCCCTAACATATTTATTTGGATGCATTTTGACTTCTGATAACCAACCATGCAGCACTACAATTGGAAGAACTAAATCAGAATGCATGACAATCAATGATACCTCTATCTCCCTGAATAATTCTTGTTCATAGAATGTGGATGCATCGCATTATTGCAGCGTCTAAACCATCAAAGAGGATGAGGTTTACTATCATCAAGATCAGGACTAACAATCCAAAGATTGTTATTTGGTATGACTTTTTTAATATCATGCTGATGAGGATAATCCGATACTAGGTTTCAAAAGACATGGTTTCTCAATTAGTCTCCTAATCTAGATAGACAATTTCAGCATTGCATAATCCTTTTGTATAACCATTCAATAGCTTGAAGGGCTGCTGTTATATCATCTTAATAGCTAAAACAATGCACCATCATTAGTGAATTTCAATCACTATAGAATTAGAAATAGTGAACTTCATTCACTTTACATAAATAAGAATGTCAACACATCAGGACATTATGCTGCTTCCAGCAAACCTTTTTCTTTCAATCTTACTGGAATAGGTAGTGAATTGATAAACGAATTTCTTTCACAGTGCATATAACATAGCAATATCAGGACCATTGTAATCTTTTTACAGCCTGCTAAACTAAAAATATCCAGTAATGAAAAGGTATTTCAGCCATAAAAGATCAACTGAAAATTTATTTGGCCTCCATACATCAAATGTTTCCATGAGCTAAAGCTCATGCAAGCAAAGAAACAAGGTCAAGTTTAACACTTGCAAATACCAGTTAAGAATTCTTGCTAGCAAATCAGCACACATATGTGCAAAGATTAGCTTAAGTTAACGGAACAAGAAAGAAGACCTTCTTTTCTTATTTCTGAAAATAACGATCCTTAATTAGCATGTGCTCGAGTTTAGATTTCTAATGATACATAGACTATAAGTCAATTAGACTGTGGTTTGTTGTACTATGAGCTTGAAAAAGGAATCATTTAACTACACTTTGTATTGCAACCTGCAAACTATTTTACAACCCTGAAAAGAGCATATGTCTTCCTGCAGAAATAGTATTGACATTACAAGTCTAATTTGATTACATATCTATTAACAGGATAATGGCATCCTTAATAATTTGGACATTTTGGTTCTAGAACACCAGTGTGAAAGCATGAATACTGCCCATGCACCAACACGCCTAGTGATACCATAAGTACAATCAAAAACCAAACGAGGGAACTAATAATTTCCTTCTTGAAATGTTTATATACGTACAATTCAAACGATTATAACAAAAGAGTAATAAGTCCTAGTGTTAATTCGTCAAGGCAGCTTATATAATAAAGGTACTTGCCCACTGACTGCAATAAGCTTACAAGTAACCAAATATAAATGTCTATCATTTACAACTCCAAGATGAGGAAATACATATCTCTCTTGCGGAATTTGAATTACTATTTAGTTTCAAAACACTAAAATGTATGTTCTATACTGATACAATGCATCACTTGCCTATTCATGCAGCTACCAATTCGAAATAAGCAATGTTTCTTGGTTAATCTAACATGGAAACACACTTTTTGAACATAAAAAAATGATTTGAAACATCATTAGTGAAAAAAGGGGTAAAGGCAAGATAATGAATATACATAAAAGTATGACTATACTGAGCCTATTCAAGTCATTTCGGTCACAGGTAAATAACCTGACACATTATACGAACTAGCCAGCAAAGATAAAAGGCTAATAACTCCATCTGGTTTAAAATCATTCAGCAATAGTTTCTAACCCCCTAATTGTTTTATCAGATAAATTAGCACATCTAAAAAAACAACAAATGACAATAATATTTGTTTTTTTTCGTTCACAAATTTTAGATAATACTAATCAAAGGTCTCTAAAATGCAGGTGATACAAAATCAAATGTGTTTCACGAACCTATTTATAATTAACATGTTTAGCTCAAATAAAGTGCAGTCAAAAGGACTGAGCTAAATAAATATCATCATAAAGAAAAATTAGTCAGTCAACAAGAGTAGTTTCTCATAATTTCCTTAAAATAGGACATACTTTTTCTTTCTCAATTCTCACATAAAGCACAACCTATTGGCCACCTAATGGCATGAGATATTGATCATTTGACAATTGCCCGAATATGGATTACACTTTTTATTTTAGAGGCAAATTATGTGAGAACGTAAACAATAAGAGGATAACACAGCAAAGAAATCTGTTTCTCTAACCAATGCGAATGTGGGTAAGTAAAATGTAAGATATCTACGGATGTAAAGATACTTTATTGGTATACAAACAAAAGAACTGTAGGAAAAGGGGAAGTTTCAAGTAGATGCGTTTCAGGCTTTTGAAGCAATGAGAAGTCCAATTACATTTGAGTCAGAAAATGAGTAAGAATATGATCATTAATCAGTATTTCATTGTGTTCATACACACACATCAGTATAAGTCACACTTCTCGTGACAATTGCATGAATTTCCTTTATTCTCAGAAAGCTATCTCATCAGCAATTTGGATGGTGGTGCAGGATTTTGTTCTTTAAGAAAACACTGGGAAAATCCAAGATGTACCGACGCCTTCTTGTATACTGACAAGATTTATTTAACATTTTTAGTGAAGTCTTTCAATTAACCCGGAATCCCTTTTGTGGCTATTGAAGGCTCCTAATATAGTAATTTCAATCATTCTCGCGTTGAGGTCTCGAAATGAGTACTTTTGATCTGTGCTATGCCCCTTTCTTGGTACAATGCTATGTTGCTTGGATTCAAGGTCTACAACTTGTTAGGTACAGTAGGATGAACTCAATCATCATACCCAGGAAAACAAGGAGAATAAAGGTAAAGATAGTGATAACAATCTTCTTTTATGCTTCTAAAGTAAATTATAAACTATCATCATTCCTCGAATCTCTCTTCCCTTCCTAGATTATTGTGGGGGCAAATAAGATGACACCCTAAAGCGACACTAACACAGTAGCTGGCACAAATTTTGTTCAAAATCAGTCTCAAATTCGGGCTTAATCTAAAAAAAAAATCGAAATTCCAATGCCCAATAGATTTGTAATATTTAAATATAAAACATATTTAAATATGGATATATATCGAATAAAAAAATCAAAAAAGACAAAGGTATGACATCGAAGTATCGTTTCATTCTTAGGAAAAATTCAAATATCAATCACGAATTGGCTATAAAAAAATGATAATTACTAAACTCAATCTGATTAAGCCCCTAATAAAAACCATCAAAATTTGCTCAATAGATGAAAAAGGAAGGAAAAAGTCCCTCGCGATGAGAAGAAACTAAAATATGTAGTGAAATATGCCCACCAAAAAAGGCAGTCTTTTTTCACACCAAAGGAACATAACAAGGATAAAGAATCCTATTAGCAAAATGCCACACCCAAGCAAAGCCAACAAACATAGATTAATCGATCTATGTCGTTGCGTCATTGTGATTCTTGCGTTCGCAAGCACTGTTCGCTCTCAAGAAACACTTCTTCGCGACGAAAGTCCTTCCGATAGTCATAGTCCCAGCGAGTTACCAAGTATCAGCCAAGGTCCAAGCGTAACACCCAGTTCCATGAAAACTTCGAATCCAACCATGGGTACTACAATAATGACGAATTCGTATTTTACAAAAGTACCTACAGAAAATGGATTAACTTTCAAGCCTTCGAAAATTGCTACACCTCAACCAACCAGTAATGCCTCAACCAAAATTCCCACAAAACCACCAACGAACTTACCAGCAGCGATAACATATCCACCAAGAACCATCAGGACATCAAACCCAACCAAAAGACCAACGATGTTGACGTATCCGCCAACACCCCCAGCAACCAAAAGCACAACAAAGAATCCGACGATGATGACA